>SJYT01052782.1:1849-75077 GCA_006410635.1 Cephalophus harveyi | reverse complement strand
ACCTTTTCCAGTCCTGTGGCCACTGCTGAGTTTTCCAGATTTGCTGGCATATAGAGTGCAGCACGCTTTTGAACTGTGGTGCTGGAGAAGACTCTTGAGAGTCCCTTGGACTGCAAGGAGATCCAACCAGCCCAACATGAAAGAGATCAGCCCTGGGATTTCTTTGGAAGGAATGATGCTAAAGCTGAAACTCCAGTACTTTGGCCACCTCATGCGAAGAGTTGACTCATTGGAAAAGATTCTGATGCTGGGAGGGATTGGGGGCAGGAGGAGAAAGGGACGACCGAGGATGAGATGGCTGAATGGCATCACTGACTCGATGGACGCAAGTCTGAGTGAACTCCGGGAGTTGGTGATGGACCGGGAGGCCTGGCGTGCTGCGATTCATGGGGTCACAAAGAGTCGTACATGACTGAGCCTCTGAACTGAACCGAACTGAAGTGCCTTAGGTTTGGGCTGACACAGCTGTTTGTATGAAAATTGAGGGGATCAGTCCTTTCACTGCAGAGCAATTGTCTTTTCCTTTTTCATATAGATGAGTCCTCTTATGATTGAGAAAAATAAGAATAAACAATCTACTGTTAAAAAATATAAAGTGAACACTATTGTCCTGATGTCCCACAGTAGATCCATTTAGAAAGTGCAAGGACATCACTTCTGGAGTTTATACACCTACCATAGTTGTTGTGAGGTGGTAATCCAAGAATACAAATTGATTCTTGTAGTCAATTGTAAATTGATTACAATTTTCAACTGTGAACTTACTTTAAATAAGTTCTTGGCTTGACATTAAAGGTAACCCAGATCACAGTTTGAGAAATACTTCTAAGGGCAATATTTTGTAATATTTCTGTGATACTTACCTCCAGACACTTCTAACACAGCCTGTTCTGAACACCCTTCCTCTGATTCAGGTCTCCTTGCCTTTTCTGGACATACAGGAACTTCCTAAACTCAAAATTGACTACCATCTTTTTATTCTATTGCCTTGCAATGCCATTTTTGCCATTTGTGATGTAAAAGAGATTTTGCTTATGAATGTTTTGGAATTTTGAATTCTGTTAATTGAGTTTGGATCTAGGCCATCTTAAAATTAATATATAATGTTTTATTGTTTACATATCCACATCATTATGATGATTTTGAAAAGATCATTTATTTTCTTGCTTTTACTTATAACGTGTCTAATGGATATCAGTGGTCTTAAAACTTTTGTATGGTATGAAAATTTTAACACAAAATTTGATGAAAGTATTAATATTTGAAGCAACATACAGATTCTTTAGAGACTTTAATTTTTAGTTGTCAAAAGGAAAATAAGTTTCATAGGTACATTTAAGCACCTCAATTGAGTCTTAAGTTTCCAGACTGAATAGATTCAAAACCATTACCATCAATTTTATAGCTCTGTATTACTATCCAAAAAATGGGCTTTCCCAGCACTTTTCTTTTACCCATATTTTTCAAGGACATTCAGTGGAACTGTGCAAATGCTAAGAATTTCTAGTAAGCCTAGAAGTAACAAATGAGCATTTTTCTTTTACTCAGTGTAAATCATAAGTTTAAATTCTCTATTGGTCACTCTGCTCACCCTCTTTTGTTTTATTATGTCCATATGTGTGAGCTGGGAGAAGCACATAAAGTGGACTGTTCATTAAGAAAGGAAAACCACAGCTCTTAAATCATGAATTTATGCAATTTTTAACTGTTTTTAACAAGCACAAAATGGTTCATGGGAATTATGCAAGTATAGATCATTTTAATTTGAATTATTGTGGAATCATAAAAAGCTCAGTTCTTTAATTTTGTGCCTTCAAGTCAGCTACTTTGATTAAAAAATAATAAAGCATGAGAGCCGTAGGGTCCTCGTAGGTTCTTGGTGCTATCGTGGCTCCCTGATCTGCTGTGCTAATTCTCCTCATTAATATTAATAAAAGGCTGATAGGGCATTGAAAAGCATGATATGAAAAGCAGGCAATTAATTGTTTGTAGTATTTTTATGCTTATTTTGCAGAATGAAAATAATGCTTTGGAACTTACGATCAGCTAATCAATAATATCAATGGTGTTGAAAACTAGCACCTTCAGTTCCTTTTTCATAAATCTCCCTTAAATCTGAGAAACATGAAATTCCAGTGAATGTTCTTGAAGTAACAGTTGAAAAAAAAATGTTACATTTTGCCTGGCACTCTTCTACTTGGAGAGAGAAATGCCATAGATCTAGGCATTTCCAATCATTCATTTCCAGATTGTGCAGCAATTTCAATTTTAAATGCATTCTAGGTGGTTTGCCTTTTGGTAGGGGAAATTGAAATTTAGCAGATGAGAACATGTTGTAGGTTAGATAAGCCATCTGGGCAATTTCAGAGCAACACTTTTGATTGATTTGATTAATCAACCAGTTTTATTGATTTCTAAAATCTTATTAATCACCACCGATATTTTAATATCAAGTTCACAACACATTTGACTTAAGTTAAAAATTCTAGATTGATGCTTCCCTTATTCTCTTTAGAGACTGGAGAAGAATGCTTCTGATTCCAGTGCTTCTGTCTTACTGTGGAAATGGTATAAGCTCAATTCTAGATTTGCCATTTAAAAAGCCATGTTAAATGTGTGAAATGGTGAGCTTAATCTGATCTTGTCTCTGGCATGGCCATGTTCTTTTCCTCTTAAGCCTCCTTTAGTGTTAGGACTTTGGCTCCTGTATCATATCTAATAAGACCAATTGTTAGGTGTTGAATAAATTCAGTTGCCTATATATGTGTACACATATCATTTAGATGAAAATGCATTTAATTAAAAATTTTCATGGAAATAATATTTTATGAGAAAGCTATCTTTAAAGTAATGTATGCATTTAAAATGATGAAAATATTAAATGTTCACAAATATAGTTCATATTCATGTCATTGTATTAAAAATAACTTGACCTAAAATTCTGAAATGGAAATTGAAACAGTGAGAGACTTGATTTTCTTCAGTTCCACAATCACTACAGATTGTGACTGCAGTCATGAAATTAAAAGACGCTTGCTTCTTGGAAGAAAAGCTATGACTAAGTTAGACAGCATATTAAAAAGCAGAGACATTACTTTGTCAACAAAGGTCCATTTAGTCAAAGCTATGGTATTTCTAGTAGTCATGTATGGATGTGAGAGTTGGTCTATAAAGAAAGCTGAGTACCAAAGAATTGAGGCTTTTGAACTGTGGTGTTGGGGAAGACTCTTGAGAGTCCCTGAACTGCAAGGAGATCAAACCAGTCAATCCTAAAGGAAATCATTCCTGAATATTCATTGGAAGGACTGATGCTGAAGCTGAAGTTCCATTACTTTGGCCATCTGATGAGAAGAACTCATTGGAAAAAACACTGATGCTGGGAAAGATTGAAGGCAGGAAAAGGGGATGACAGAGGATGAGATACTTGGATGGCATCAACAACTCAACGGACACGAGTTTGAGTAAGCTCTGGGAGTTGTTGATGGACAGGGAAGCCTGGCATGCTGTAGTCCAGGGGGTTAGTCCATGCTGTAGTCCACAGAGTCGGATATGACTGAGTGACTGAAGTGACTGAAAATTCTGAAATTAGTTAGTAATTAAATAAAAATCTATCCCATCACAATAATAGTCTTGGTATGGAATTTCTCCAAGTCAGTCATATATGTCAATGACAGTAGCCACTTTCACTTCCATTTAGCTTTTGTGTGCATATGTGCGTGCATGTGTGCTCAGTGGTGTCCAACTTTTTGTGACCCCATGGACTGTAGCCTGCCAGGCTGCTCTATCCATGGGATTTTCCAGGTAAGAAAATGGAGTGGGTTACCATTTCCTACTCCAGGGGATCTTCCCCACCCAGGAATCAAATCCCCGTTTTTGCATCTCCTGCATTGGCAGGCAGATTCTTCACCATTGTGCCACCTGGGAAGCCTCCATTTAGCTTCTAAATGAGAAGTATTTCCACATAAATAGGAAAATATTTTTATGAAGTTTGCAAGCCAAGTTTTCAAAAAACTAAGGAAGAAAATATGAACAAGTCTAACACAATAACTGGCAACAGAATCTACCAGTTCTTTTCGAACATGCTGATTTCAATCCTTAACAAAAACAACCTAATAAAGCTACAGAGAGTGGGGAGTGATGCACTATGAGGAAAAAGGCTGTTTGCCAGGACCTAGAGTTGTAGCAAATATTACATTTTCCCATCATCAAAGTGGCTTAGATTTACAAAATACACATCCAAAAATTGTTTATCTTTTATTTTGAAGTGCTGTGCTTCTCAGAAGTTACCATCAAGTAATTCATAGCACTGGAGATTTAGAGCCTTGATTTGAAAGTTCACAGTGTTTTGAAGATAGTTTGGATTAGAGTGGATTTAAGATATTTTATAAAAACAGAACTTTTTTGTACATTAAAGAATTCATCTCAATGAAAAATAGTAAAATTTAAAAAGGTGTAGAAAGCAATATTAGTGATGTGACATTTTTAATTCATTCCTTTAAAATAATAAACTATTAAACACTATTCATTTATTTATATTTATGCATTTTCCATAAACATTGAAGTACTGTAAAGCTAGACAATCTAGAGAATGGAAAGTATATACACGTCTAATGTAATATGTTATCTTGAGAAGCAAAAAAAAAGCTGTTGAGAAGTCACTGTTACTGTCATTGGAAGCTTCATTTTGCTATAAAATTTCTAAGATCTAATCTAATTTCAGTTTCTTAGAATTAAAGTAAAAAGGGAAACACATTATGATGCATAACTTTCATTTTCTTATAAAGTACAATTTGCAAATTAGTCCCCAGAAATATTTTTTTCTCCCAGAAATTGAACTCAACTACTTGACTAATGTTACTTAAATAGTACAGTTTCTTAGAATGAATCTTAAAAACTATAGACATGTCTTGTCTTTATTCTACACTAAAACAGTTTTAAAGCTGAAGGTTATTTTGGAGTTCATTTATATAAAGTTGGCATTTTGTGAACATTTGCACTGAATGTATGAAAAATAGTTTTTCTAGTAACACTCAACTACTAGTAACAGAACTCATCTGCAAGCTACTGGCCTCATATCTCCATTAAATTGCACTTCATTCTCAAGCATTTTGTTTCATATTTTGACATTGCAGCTCATTCTCTCCTTCTGCCCAGACTATTCTTGTTAACAAATACCCACAGAAGATTTTATTGAATTATTAATTAGATTGTGGCATTATTTCTTCATCTTTCTGTTCAGTTCTGTTCAGTCACTCACTTTTGTCTGACTCTTTGTGATCCCATGGATTTCAGCACACCAGGCTTCCCTGTCCATCACCAACTCATGGATTGTGCTCAAACTCTTGTCCATAGAGTGGGTGATACCATACAACCATCTCATCCTCTGTCATCCCCTTCTCCTGCCTTAAATCTTTCCCAGCATCAGTGTCTTTTCTACTGAATCAGCTCTTCACATCAGGTGGTTGAAGTATTGAAACTTCAGTTACCTTTAGGATTGAATCTTTTGATCTCCTTGTAGTCCAAGGAACTCTCAAGAGTTTTCTCCAACACCACAGTTCAAAAGCATCAATTCTTCAGTTCTCAGTTTTCTTTATGGTCTAACTCTTACATCTTTACATGACTATAGGAAAGACCGAAGCTTTGACCAAACAGATATTTGTTGGCAAAGTAATGTCTCTGCTTTTTAATATGCTGTCTAGGAATGTCATAGCTTTTCTTCCAAGGAGCAAGTGTCTTAATTTCACAGCTTTAGTCACCATCTGCAGTGATTTTGTAGCTCAAGAAAGTAGTTTGCCACTGTTTCCATTGTTTCCCTATCTGTTTGCCATGAAGTGATGGGACCAAATGCCATGATCTTAGTTTTCTGAATGTTGAGTTTTAAGCCAGGTTTCCACTCTCCTCTTTCACTTTCATCAAGAGGCTCTTTAGTTTCTCTTTTTTTTTTTTTTCCTGTCATAAGGGTGGTGTCATCTGCATATCTGAGGTTATTCATATTTCTCCCAGCAATCTTGATTCCAGCTTGTGCTATATCCAGCACGGGATTTTGCATGATGTGCTCTGCATATAATTTAAATATGCAGGGTGACAATATACAGTCTTAATGTACTTCTTTCCCAATTTTGAACCAGTCTGTTGTTCCATGTCCCATTCTAACTGTTGCTTCTTGACCTGCATACAGATTTCTCCGGATGCAGGTAAGGTGGTCTGGTATTCCCATCTCTTTGAGAATTTTCCAGTTTGTTGTGATTCACATAGTCAAAGGCTTTGGTGTAGTCAATGAAGCAGAGGTAGATGTTTTTTTCTGGAATCCTCTTGCTTTTTCAATGATCCAGCAGATGTTGGCAATTTGATCTCTGGTTCCTCTGCCTTTTCTAAATTCAGCTTGAACATCTGGAAGTTCTCGGTACACATATTGTTGAAGTTTAGCTTGGAGAATTTTGAGCATTACTTTACTAACTTGTGAGTGCAACTGTGTGATAGTTTGAACATTATTTGAGATTGTCTTTATTTGGGATTGGAATAAAAATTGACCTTTTCTGAAGCCTATATAGTTTTCCACAGAAGCTACTTTTAAAATTTTTCTGGATTTGAAATCTTGCCCCTTTCTATCTTCTTTGGATTACGGTAACACCCACTGGCTATACAGGTGCTAGATACATGCTAGATAGGACCCATGTTGGAGATTCAGATTGGCCACCATTATCACCATTGTTGTTGTTGTTCAGTCATTAAGTCTTATCTGACTTAGTGACTGATTCCCCATGGATTGCAACATGTCCTTGTCCTTCACTGTCTTCCAGAGTTTGCTCAAACTCATGTCCATTGAGTTGATGATGCCATCTAGTCATCTCATCCTCTGCCATCCCCTTCTCTTCCTCCCCTCTATCCTTCCTAGCATAGCGGTCTTTTCTAGTGATTTAGCTCTTAGCTTCATGTGGCCAAAGTATTGGAGCTTCAGCTTCAGCCTCAGTCCTTCCAATGAATATTGAGGGTTATTCTCAAAGAAATATTAAATTTCCTTTAGGATTGACTTTTTGGTTGCCTTGTAGTCCAAGGGACTCTCAAGAGTTTTTTTTGTTTGTTTGTTTGTTTTTTCCCCAGCGCTACAGTTCTAAAGCATCATTTCTTTAGTGCTCAGTCATCTTTATGGTCTACCTTACATGTGTACGTGACTACTGGAAAAAACACAGATTTGACTACAAAGACTTTTGTTGGCAAAGTGATGGGGCTCTGCCTTTTAATATACTGTCTAGGTTTGTCAGAGCTTCCCTTCCAAGGGGCAAATGTCTTTTAATTTCAAGGCTGCAGTCACTTTTCACAGTGATTTCAGAGCCCAAGATAAGAAAAACTGTCACTACTTCCACTTTTTCCCCTTGTGTTGCTATGAACTGTTGGGACTGGAAGCCATGATCTTAGTGTTTTGAATGTTGAGTTTTAAGCAGTTTTTTCACTTTCCTTTTTCACCCTCATAAAGAGCCTCTTTAGTTCTTCTTCACCTTCTGCCATTAGGGTGATATTATTTGCATATCTGAAGTTATTGATATTTCTCCCGGCAATCTTGATTCCAGCTTGTAAACTCTCCAGCCCAGCATTTCTCGTGATGTACTTGCTCTGCATAGATGTTAAATAATCAGGGTGGCAATATACAGCCTTGATGTACTCCTCTCCCAATTTGGAACCAGTCAGTTTTTCCATGTCTGGTTCTAACTGCTGCTTCTTGATCCACATACAGATTGCTCAGAAGACAGGTAAATTGGTCTGGTATCCCCATTTTTAAGAATTTTCCACAATTTGTTTTGATCCACATGACCCCAAATTAAACTAATCTTTCTTCCCCATAAAATGTCCCCTCATTTTATGTTTTGTATTTTAGTAAATATCATAATTATTCAGTAAATATATAGCTCCCCAACTCTATTCCCAACACTAGCGTACTGTCATTCTTTTTTTTTAAATATAAATTTATTTATTTTAATTGGAGATTAATTACTTTACAATATTGTATTGGTTTTGCCATACATCAACATGAATCCGCCACAGGTATAGACGTGTTCCCCATCCTGAATCCCCTTCCCTCCTCCCTCCCCGTACCATCCCTCTGGGTCATCTCAGTGCACCAGCCCCAATCATTCTGTCATTCTTGTCTAACAGCTCCTAATTTTTTGTCCGGAGTGTTTACTGGAAGAGGCTCTCAACTTGTGTCCATTCTTCCAGTCTTGACTCATTTCTATTCTTTTCTTTACATAGATATGAGTGCACAATGTAATTGTGGTCCTATTCCTTCTGTGATTAAGAGCCTGTAATGGGCTCAGTGTTTAGACTAATCATGAAGTAAAAAACCACTCCTGTCACCAGATAGGGAGATTCAAAGAGGAGCCTTCCTCGTGTGCCTTGGTTCTTGGTAAATACACGAAGAAGAATCTGAGGTATTACCATTGCAAAAACAAGTTTATTGGGAAAAAACAAACAAACAAACAAACAAACAAAACAGAAAGAATATCTCAAGAGAGAGGTAGACCAATCTGAAAGAGGCACTGGTTCTGGAATGATGAGGTATAGGGTTTTTCAAGACAGGAAGTTTACATATTCATCTAGGTGGACATGTACTGACAGTTTTGACTGGCACTTGTAAGTTCCATAATAACAGGCTCTATTGCACATGTCTTTCCCATAATTGTGTATGTTATAATCAAATATATGTATGTTTTGTGAACAAAGGTCCATCTAGTCAAGGCTATGGTTTTTCCAATGGTCATGTATGGATGTGAGAGTTGGACTGTGAAGAAAGCTGAGTGCCGAAGAATTGATGCTTTTGAATTGCGGTGTTGGAGAAGACTCTCGAGAGTCCCTTGGACTGCAAGGAGGTCCAACCAGTCCATCCTAAAGGAGATCAGTCCTTCGTGTTCATTGGAAGGACTGAAACTAAAGCTGAAACTCCAATACTTTGGCCACCTCATGCGAAGAGCTGACTCATTGGTAAAAGCCCTGATGCTGGGAGGGATTGGGGGCAGGAAAAGGGGACGACAGAGAATGAGATGCCTGGATGGTATCACCGACTCAATGGACATGAGTTTGAGTAGATTCCAGGAGCTGGTGATGGATGGGGAGGCCTGGCGTGGTGCACTTCATGGGGTCACAGAGTCAGACATGACTGAGCGACTGAACTGAACTGAACTGATAGGATGTTTATGAACTTCTAATAGGCTTCTGGCTGCCTAAGGTTACTTAAGGACACAGCTTTGCTTCAAGGAACATGTGTCAACTTTGGAGAAGTTCCTGTGGTTAGTTTGTATCCACTGGGGGGCTAAGGCTAATGTGCTGGAGTTGAAAAGGTCTCCATGGTTATTTTGTAGCATATCCATGAGTTCTCTTGGGCCACACTAGGGCTTGTCTGAAATCAGATTTAGAAATCAGCTTGAATCTTTTCAGCCAGGCAACCCCTTCTTGTCTATACCTAACTTCTTACTTAACACTGATGTCATGTTCCTTATCACTTCAGCCTCATCTCTTCATGCACTTTGAACCAGAGGACCTAACTATATTGATATTTTTTTGGCACAATGTCTTTCTCTATTTGCTCTGCACATTTAAAAGATTTTAACTCTTACTGGGCCATTACCTATGTTTCTTTTTTGATTATATAGTTTCCTCTCATATTTTATATGGCGACTTCAATTTTATTTCTTCTGGGAAGCCTGTTAGATACCCTGATCTATGCCACCACTATATCCAACTTCTTAGAATATGTCACTGTGCATAGCAACATCCTGTGTACTTCCCAACAACCCTTTACTGTCTTAACTGAATTTAAACAGCACTTGCTTTATTTCGTTTCTTTATTTATAGCCCCTAGTACAATGCCCAGAATATGCGTTCACTAAATATCATTTAAAGAATGAATAAATGGAATTGTGATTTTTTATTATTCTTACAGTTGTTTCATGTATGATAGTGTGAACCTGATTATTTGCAAGTCCTCATTCTGACTTCTTAAATGACATGAGATAGGAAGAAAATTCAATGCTTAGGAATTAAGCTATGTTTTTATCATGCCCCCTCCCCCCCACCAAGTCGTACACTTCTTTTAGGTATTATAACATTGCAAATATATTTAATCAAATACTTTCTGTGCATGAGACACAGCTAGTCAATATGTGGTAAACAAGTTTGCTTCAATATAAAGTGGAGATACTGTCTCTGAGAAATGCATTGATCTCAAATGGCAGAGTTAGTCTTCTTTTGTGAGAAGCATCTTTCAAATAAAGCTACTTGAGCGTTTGAAGGTGTCAACACTTTGATGTTTCAAAGCCTCAATTATTCAGGTACCACAGAGCTGAGCATTGTATGTCTGCCAATGTCACATTTAAAAAGCTCAGATGGCTAAGATACCATGTTCTGTTCAATTCTTCTGATATTTGAAATTAAGAGAAAAGCCCTTTCATTTTAGCAACTCCTAAGGCTCTCCCAGTTTTCATGCTGCTGCTGCTGAAATTCAACATTCATTAAATACTTGCTTGCAATTTGAATACATTGTTAATAGGGTGGACAGCTTCTGAGGTTGAAAGTTCAATTTATACTCTAGGGCTGGGGGGTGGGGTGGGGGAACTTTTGGTATCTCTGATTGAGATTGGATATTGTATCAGGGACTTGATTTGGAGCCAGAAATGTATTAGACAAATTATCCAAGGGGAGTGAAAATAAATGCTTTTATCTTAAGCAGAACCTGAGGAAGCTACAGTCATGTTTCAACATAAGGCATTCAATCCTGTGTTGCCCACATCCCAGATGTACTTGAGAACTTTTTCTCAAGAAATCTGCTGCAAATACTGATTTTTTACCAACATTATACAACACTGCTTTATTTAATCGCTTGTAGTATAAAGCTTCTGGCCTACTGACTCTAAAGTCACAACCTTCTACCTCAAGGCTACATCACCTTTTACTTGTCAAACAAATATTTGTATTTAAATTTCTAGTGCAATTTGCTTCTAAAGACAGACTTCTCCTAGCCTCAAAGAATCTAAAATTTACATTGGTCTGAACTTGCCTGGAAATGGCATTTAGATTGAATAATACTTGTGGTAGAAATTAATTTTAAATATTTGGGAGAAATAATGCATGAAGAGCTGTCATCAATAATACCTATAAATGAAGTTATAATCTCCACATTTTGCATCCAGTTTCATGCATGATCCAGATTCTTATAAGTACTCAAATGGTAATTGCTTAATTAAGAAGGGAAAAGAAGTATCCAACCTACACCTTACTCAAATGATTCCTTCTAAAGCATCATTTTTAAAAAATGCCTAAATAAAACATACAAACTGCTCAGCCACACTGCCAATCCCCTTTTGGCAGCATTTTGGTCTTTTTTTCTCTCTCGGAATATACTTTTCTCCTTGAACATTCTGTTCACTGTAACACCCAGCTCCTTGGATGACTGTGGTACACCTAATCTGTCCTTTAAAAATCTGCTATACTGACTTTTCTATGAACAATTTTCTTACTGCTCCAACCTCAGAAGATTTCTTCCTGTCCCACATTTATATTACTTACCATTTGCCCCCATTTATTTGGCATTACAGCACGCATCTGTTCTATTTTTGGCTGATATTGCTACTGACCTTTTTATGTACATATCTTGTCTCCTTAAATGGATGAAATGCTTTTTGAGGACAGGATCAGGAATTGAATCATAGATTTTTGCACCTATAAGAAACTTTAGAGATCAAATAGTCCAACACTTCATTTTATAATTGAGAAGAAAAGAGTCTGGTAGAAGTTAAGTTACTGATTTAAGGTCAAACAATAATTTAGTTGGACGATCAGAAATGGAATTCCTGGCTTGAAATACACTGTTCTTTACAGTATACTCCTCGGTAACTTTTCCACCATGTTAGAGTTGAAATGAGCATTAGTCATCCAACCTCCTCAATTCACAGAGTGAGAAACTGAAACTAGAGAAGCTGAGAAACTATTGCCAATGTCATATATTGAATTAGTTTCAGCAATCTTGGGACTACAAAGCACAATGCTTTGCCCACTGATTTAAACTCTCTTCATCTTTCTGTATTCCATAAACTTCCATGTATAGAATAAATGCTTATTAAGCATCTGCTAAACTTTATACGTAAGAATATAAATGTCTCTAGTATAGAGTTCGGAGAAGGCAATGGCACCCCACTCCAGTACTCTTGCCTGGGAAATCCCATGGACAGAGGAGCCTTGTAGGCTGCAGTCCATGGGGTCGCGAACAGTCAGACACGACTGAGTGACTTCACTTTCTCTTTTCACCTTCATGCATTGGAGAAGGAAATGGCAACCCACTCCAGTGTTCTTGCCTAGAGAATCCCAGGGAAGGCGGAGCCTGGTGGGCTGCCATCTATGGGGTCGCACAGAGTCGGACACGACTGAAGTGACTTAGCAGCAGCAGCAGTATAGAGTTCTAGAGTCTGTTTTTTAAGTGGAAATGGAGAAATAAATTTCAAAGTTTAATTTTGGCCCCATCTCATTAATCTTTCTCTATGCACCACTGTATTTCATCTTTGAAGAACCAAGTTGTGTATATAAACAGGTAGATTTAGGTTTACTTCTATTTTTTTTTTTTTTTTTGCAGGGGGAATATATATATATATGTATGTATGTATGTATCTTGTCTTTAAAAGTTAACTAGAGCCAAATCCTTACCTTTTTGTGCATGGCAGATCTCTTTTTCACAGAACTCTCAATCTGTCTCGGATTGAGGTAAAGTTTCAATTTATCATCACTCAGTGGTTTCTCCTAAAGTGTGAGGAATACTTATTTTCTATACCTTATATGCAGAAAAATCCTTCACAAGAAATATTATAATCCTTTGTCTAGTGAAGACCATGGGAGAGTCTTCTGCATGTCAACATACCCCGTAACTAGAAGCACCTAAGTTTTTTAAGATTTTCTTTATAATCACCATACAGTGAAAACTCAATCGCCATAACTATCACAGCCCAGAGATTGTCTCACCTTAATTTAATTCATGAATTTTGCTTCAGTTCATCATTTTTGACTGATAAAACAAAATGCTGGACTTAGAAATTTGCTGTGATCATCAGAGGAAATGTGATTACAGGAGGTCGCACTGCCACTGATTCACTGTGTGGTTTTAACCAAGTCATGAATGTCCCTGGGATTATTCCTTCATCTGTCAAAAGTAAACAAACAAACAAAAATAGAAGTTTTTGACTAAACGATCTCTGCCCGTCTCTCTCTTGATAAATGGATCAAGATGTCTGAAGACATGGATCTGCCTTTAAAACTACTGAAATATTTGAAAATTGTAGAAATGCTATTTTACAAATCTAAATTTCCTGAAAAATTACAATCAGAGTGCCAGAAGATGACAGGAGTTTGTGGAAGATACCTAATATTTGTTCAAGGTTTATATGTGTCATGAACTTCATCAATATTAACTTACTTATTCTGCAAAATTCTGTTAAATAAATTCTATTATTATTCTCATTTTACAGGTGAAAATCTGATGCACTGGGTTTATAGTAGCATGTCTTACAGTGTGTAGTGAGTTAGTCACAAGTTGCAGTCAAATCTCAGGTTCTAGAACCTGTATTCTAAATGATTGCTTTCAACTCTCTCATGGACAATCACAGAAGACCCACATGTTTTTGTTAGGAACAGGAGATCAGAGAGATCTACAAACATCCAAGCCCTAGGAGAAAACAGCTACAATATAAGAATAGGTCCAGACGTACAAATACAGAGAGTTCCACTGTACGCTAGAGGATAAAAGGTTGTGACACAAAGTGATTGCTTAAAAATCAGAGCTCTTTGTCAACCTTAGAAGGGTAGGATGGGGAGGGAGATGGGAGGAAGGTTCAAAAGGGAGGAGATATATGCATACCTATGGCTGATTCATGTTGAGGTTTGACAGAAAACAATAAAATTCTGTAAAGCAATTATTCTTCAAGAAAAAAATTTTAAAAAATGTAATTGATTTAAAACCTCTATTTAGAACATCAAGACACTAAAACAGAGCCTGAAGTTTATTTTTAATGAGCACATTCATTTTTCTTTCTTCTTAATTGAAATTTTGTTTTCTGCTAAGTATATACCCATCTGACACTTCACCCATCGCTTAGAGTTCTCTATCTTCCTTTAGATCATCCACTTAAAGCTCAACATTCAGAAAATGAAGATCATGGCATCGGTCCCATCACTTCATGGGAAATAGATGGGGAAACAGTGGAAACAGTGTCAGACTTTATTTTTTGGGGCTCCAAAATCACTGCAGATGGTGACTGCAGCCATGAAATTAAAAGACGCTTACTCCTTGGAAGAAAAGTTATGACCAACCTAGATAGCATATTGAAAAGCAGAGACGTTACTTTGCCAACAAAGGTCTGTCTAGTCAAGGCTATGATTTTTCCAGTGGTCATGTATGGATGTGAGAGTTGGACTGTGAAGAAAGCTGAGCACCAAAGAATTGATGCTTTTGAACTGTGGTGTTGGAGAAGACTCTTGAAAGTCCCTTGGACTGCAAGGAGATCCAACCAGTCCATTCTGAAGGAGATCAATCCTGGGATTTCTTTGGAAGGAATGATGCTGAAGCTGAGGCTCCAACACTTTGGCCACCTCATGCGAAGAGTTGACTCATTGGAAAAGGCTCTGATGCTGGGAGGGATTGGGGGCAGGAGGAGAAGGGGACGACAGAGGATGAGATGGCTGAATGGCATCACTGACTCGATGGACGTGAGTCTGAGTGAACTTCGGGAGTTGGTGATGGACAGGGAGGCCTGGCGTGCTGCGATTCATGGGGTCACAAAGAGTCGGATACGACTGACTGACTGAACTGAACAGAACTGAACTGAAGAAGATTTTGAGAATTTCTCTCTATGCCCATCAGTGTATTTGCTACTAGCTATGATGAGTACAAAACAGTAGACAAATGATTAGGAAATTGAAAATTTTATGATTTACATGGAGCAAGAAAGCCAAGAGAGCCAATTGTATTATTCTGTGAAAACTTGAGCGTGATCTTGTGTTCTAAATTCCCTGATTGCAAAAGCAACACAAGTGATATCTAATCCTGTTTCTGATATTAAGAAGCAAATTGTTGGCTAAGGATCAATTACTTTATCTGTAAAATGGTAGACCCAGACTCTAAATGAATCTCTAAGATCTCTTGCTGGTGTGCCAACCCATGCCTTCCGCTCTTGAGTGGATCTTGGAGTCCCCGCTGTATTTCATGCTGTCAGTTATATTATTCATATTTATGGTAAGTAATGTTTAATTTTTCTTGGTAAGGAATTTGTTGCTTTTGCTGTTCAGTTGCTAAGTCACAGCCAACTCTTTGCCTCCCCATGGACTGCCACACGCCAGGCTTCTCTGTTCATCACCATCTCCTGGAGTTTTCTCACACTCATGCCCATTGAATCTTTATTACCATCCAACAATCTCATCCTCTGTCACCTCCTTTTCCTTTTGTCCTCAGACTTTCCCAGCATCAAGGTCTTTTCCAATGAGTCAGCTCTTCTCACCAAGTGGCCAAAAGATTTAGCTGCAGTTTCAGTATCAGTCCTTCTCATGAATATTCAGGGTTGATTGCCTTTAGGATTGATTGGCTCAATATCCTTGCTGTCCAGGGGACTCTCAAGTCTTCTCCAGCACCTCAGATTGAAAGTATCAATTGTTTGCCACTCAGCCTTTTTTATGGTCCAACACTGACATCTGTTCATGACTACTGGGAAAACCATAGCTGTGAATGTATGGACCTTGTCAGCAATGTGATGTCTCTGCTTTTTAATATGCTGTCCAGGTTTGTCATGAAGCTTCCTTGGTGGTAAAGACTCTGCCTGTAATGCAGGAGACCTGGTTTCAATCCCCGGGTTGGGAAGATCCTCTGGAGAATCAAATGGCAACCCACTCCAGTACTCTTGCATGGAGAATTCCATGAACAGAGGATTCTGTTGGTCTACAGTCCATGGGGTTGCAAACAGTCGAATATGACTGTGCAACTTTCACTTTCACCTTTTAGATTTGTCAGAGCTTTTTTCCCAAGAGCAAGTGCCTTTTAATTTCATGGCTGCAGTCACTGTCTGCAGTGATTTTGGAGGCCAAGAAAATAAAGTCTGCTACAGTTTCCTTTTTTTTTTTTTTTCCATCTATTTGCCATGAAGTAATGGGTCCAGATGCCATGATCATAGAGTTTTGAATATTGAGTTTTAAGCTGGCATTTTCACTCTTCTCTTTCACCTTCATCAAGAGTTTCTTTAGTTCTTTTTTGCTTTCTACCATTAGGATGATATCATCTACATATCTGAAGTTCTTGATATTTCTCCCAGCCATCTTGATTCTAGGATCTCATTCACCTAAATCAGCATTTCATATGATGTGCTCAGCATATAAGTTAAATAAGTCAGGTGACAAGATACAGCCTTGATGTACTCCTTTTCCAGTTCTGAGCTGGTCCATTGTTCCTTGTCCAGTTCTAATTGTTGCTTCTTGTCTTCCATAAATGTTTCTCAGGATGCAGGTAAGGTGGTCTTGTATTCCCATCTCTTCAAGAATTTTCCAGTTTGTTGTGATCCATACAGTCAAAGGCTTTGGCATAGTCAATGAAGCAGGAGTAGATATTTTCCTGAAATTCCCTTGCTTTTTCTATGATCCAACAGTTGTTGACAATTGGATCTCTGGTTCCTCTGCCTTTTCTCAACACAACTTGTATATGTGGAAGTTCTTGTTTCACATACTGTTGAAGCTTGACTGGGAAAGATTTTGAGCATTACTTTGCTAGCACACAAAGAGAGCAAAATTGTGCATGAGTTTGAACATTGTTTGGTATTGCCCTTCTTTGGGATTGAATGATAACTGGCTGTTTTCAGTTTTGCGTTTGCTGCCGAGTTTTCCAAATTTGCTGACATATTGAGTGCAGCACTTTCACAGAATCATCTTTTAGGATATGTAATAGCTCAGCTGGAATTCCATCATCTCCACTAGCTTTGTTTGTAGCAATGTTTTCTAAGGCCCACTTGAGTTCTCACTTAGAATGTTTGACTCTAGGTGAGTGACTACACCATTGTGGTTATCTGGGTTATTAAGATGTTTTTTTGTGCAGGTCTTCTGTGTATTCTTGCCAGTACATTTCACTATCTTCTTCTTTTTTAGGTCCCTGCTGTTTCTGTTCTTTATCATGCCCATCTTTGCATGAAGCATTCCCTTGGTATCTCTAATTTTTTTAAGAGATTGCAGGTATTCCCATTATATTATTTAGCAATGCTCAAAAAGTTTAGAAGGGATAATCTACTATCCTGTGATTAAAATTAAACTTTTCTGATTAATTTACTTAGGTAAAGAGTCTGCTTCCTGCTTGACTCTTTAAAATGGTTTTGCCCAGTCAATGCAACCTGTAATCCTTGGGATAAATTATTGGAAGTTGAGAGCTTATCTTTCTTAAAGACAATGACAGCATAAATAGCTGTCTTATCTGAAATTTTTGCTATATCTTGCCCATTTTTGTTTCCATTATGTCCATACATTATCCATTTCAGTTTGGTTCCAAATGTCTTATTTCTTTATTCCTTTATCTTGATTCCTGCTGTCTTTCTCTTTAAAATCGTATTTACCCTTTGAGCTATTCTTAAGCTTTAATTACTGATTGGACACTACTCAAGCAAACAGAAACATGGTATTTCATATTTTAATTGTCATTGTTTAAAGGACAAGCTGCCTTACCCCCACATAGTTAATTTGTTCATATGATCTTTCTCTTTAAAATCATATTTACCCTTTGAGCTATTCTTAAGCTTTAATTACTGATTGGACACTACTCAAGCAAACAGAAACATGGTATTTCATATTTTAATTGTCATTGTTTAAAGGACAAGCTGCCTTACCCCCACATAGTTAATTTGTTCATATGTATGTTGTTTTTAAATGGCTTATTTGGATTCTTAGTTTTAAAATTATAGGTTTTAATTTTGAGATTCAACTGTGTCAAGTGCTTGCCTTCTATTGCTTTGAATTTAAACATATGAATATGACTCTTTATTCACTGTAACCTTACATATCATAAAGGGGTAAAGATTGGGTAAAGATAATTTTGTTTGATCAGATTTATATAGAATGAAAGTAAAGTGATATTTGAAGTAAAACTCTCAACTCAAAGCTATAAAATCACTGGGAATAGCAATTATTAAATATATTTCTGCACTATCAGTTAGATCAACCAGACAGTTAAATCAACATAGCCACTGAGAGATTCCCAAAAAGTCTGTGACTAATGATAAAAAATCATGACTTGCCATTTATAAAGATAATAAAACACTAAGGATTAAATTCCAAATTATAAAAGTATAGATAGAGGGAATTACAAATACTTTTTTTAAACATTCTTATATTCAATTTATTGAACCCATACTCCTGTGTACTATGAAAGTTAATTTGTCTAGACTAGGGACACTTTACAAATTTACTCTAAAAATAAATAGGAAATAGAGATATTTGTGATTTACTGCATTCCCTCTAGAAAAAAAACTTAATTAAAAAAGCTTCAGGTCACTATATGTTTTAATTAATTTTAGGCTGTAATTTTAGATTATTAAGAAGGCTAGGAGAAGTTGGAGAATAAATACAGCTAGCAAGCTAGCTAGAGCCACTTTAATTCTCCTGGTTTATTAAAACCTATTCAAGTCTTTGATGGTCTATGAAATCATGGTATTCTATCAATTATGATCTCAAAAGATTTCTGAAACATTTTTTAAGCAAGAAGTCAGTAAATTATGGGTTTGTCTTTTAAAATGTGTTTTATTATGTCATTACTTCAAATAATGTCAGTAACTCAGTACCAGTTTGAATGGTTATGGAACATTTGTAATTCAAGGGGGTGTGATTATCATTGTATATTCTGGTATAAAAAAGACTTTAGCCAGATTACTTTTTATCGGCTCATGAATTTAGATGCAGTTCTTTTAGTTCCATAATGCAGCTGTCTAGGGCTAGATATATGCAACTCTCCAGATTGGATGCCATTGAAAACTTGGTAGTTCAGGGTGGGGACGAATTGCTAGCTCTCAAGGGGAAAACATTTTGAAACAAATAGCTACAACAGTGACAAAAGTGAGATTTGGGTTAGCTGTTTCCCAGGTGATATTTTTGTTTTCCATTATACAAAAAAAAAAAAAGAAAGAAAGAAAGAAAGAAAAACCCTGCTCTCTTTGGGTTCATTTCTAACTCTTGTCTTTGTAAGATAAATATCAGTTTCTCCAGTCTTCCAAAAAAAATAAGGGCTCCTTGCCATTAAGAATCATTCACTTAACTGCCAAATTCATTCTCCCTATTTAATGTAGCTTTATTAACAACATTTGCCGTCAGCAATTTTCAACCCATCAGCTGATGAAGAATGATGCATTCTTTCATTAATGTTCACTTAAGAAAATCATTCCTAATCCTCAAAGGCTGAGTATGCACACCATATATTCTTAAAAAAAAAAAAAAAAAAAAAGATGTACATGAGTAAGAAAAAATGAAGTTATTTATGCAGACTTGGTCAAAGACTGAATGATAACTGGCAGGATGGGGGACAACTCAGATTCATACAGACACACCCACATCTGTTTATTACTAAAAGCATTTGTGCAGGATTTTCAATAATCAGTGATATAAACGGCATCAACTAGGAATCAGAAATATTGGAAATATAAAATCCATTTGTGTTAGCAAAACCATGAGGACTATAAATGAGACTAAAGTTTAAAAAATATAATTTTTGATACATGTTTTTAGGGCCCTAAAATTCTCTAGCTGAGGCTACTTTGGAATTATTTTTCCATTCTTCTACCTCCTTGTAGCACTTAGTAACCTTATATTCTAATACTAGATGAGGCTCACCTACCTAAGTCCAGGGGCTTCCCTGGAGGCTCAGTGGTAAAGAATCTGCCTACCAATGCAGGAGACAGGGGTTCAATCCCTGGATTGGGAAGATCCCATGGAGAAGGAATGGCAACCGACTCCAGTATTCTTGCCTGGGAAATCCTATAGACAGAAGAGCTTGACAGGCTATAGTCCATGGAGGTGCAAAGAGTCAGACGTGACTTAGCAACCAAAAAACAACAACCTAAGTCCAAACTGATGACAGAGATAACCCAGCCTGAAGAAGACCTGCCATTTATCCTGAAGGGCACAGGAATTTGTTGGATAATAGTGTTTGAGATGATGAAATAAAATAATTTATACAAATATCTATACAAAAAAGATTTTTATGAACCAGAAAACCACAATGGTGTGATCACTCACCTAGAGCCAGACATCCTGGAATGTGAAGTCAAGTGGACCTTAGGAAGCATCACTATGAACAAAGTTGGTAGAGGTGATGGAATTCTAGTTTCAAATCCTAAAAGATAATGCTGTTAAAGTGCTGCACTCAATATGCCAGCAAATTTATAAAATTCAGCAGTGGTCACAGAACTGGAAAAGGTCAGTTTTCATTCCAATCCCAAAGAAAGGCAATGCATAAGAATAACAATGGCAAATAATGTCCAAACTATCACACAATTCAACTTATCTCACACAAAATGCTTGAATTTTGACCATTAGCAAAGTAGTGCTCAAAATTCTCCAAGCCACACTTCAACAGTTTGTGAACCATGAACTTCCAGATGTTCAAGCTGGATTTAGAAATGGCAGAGGAACCAGAGGTCAAATTGCCGTCATCCATTGGATCATTGAAAAAGCAAGAGAGTTCCAGAAAAATATCTACATCTGCTTTATTGACTATGCCAAAGTCTTTGACTGTGTGGATCACAATAAACTGTTAAAAATTCTTAAAGAGATGGGAATACCAGACCACCTTACCTGCATCCTGAGATATCTGTATGCAGGTCAAGAAGCAACAGTTAGAATTGGACATGGAACAACAGACTGGTTCCAAATTGGGAAAGGGGTATGTCAAGGCTGTATATCGTCACCATGCTTATTTAACTTACATGCAGAGTATATCATGTGAAATGCTGGGCTGGGTGAAGCACAAGCTGGAATCAAGGTTTCTGGGAAAAATATCAATAATCTCAGGTACGCAGATGACACCACCCTCATGGCAGAAAGAGAAGAGAAACTAGAGAGTCTCCTGATGACAGTGAAAGATGAGGGTGAAAAAGCTGGCTTAAAACTCAACATTCAAGAATTGATGATCATGGCATCTGGTCCCATCACTTCATGGCAAATAGATGGGGAAAAAATGGAAACAGTGACAGACTTAATTTTCTTGGTCTCCAAAATCACTCCAGATGGTGACTGCATTCATGAAATTAAAAGACATTTGCTTCTAGGAAGAAAAGCTATGACTAACCTAGACAGTGTATTAAAAACCAGAGATATTGCTTTGTCAACAAGGGCCATCTAATTAAAGCTATGATATTTCCAATAGTCATGTATGGATGTGAGAGTAGGACCATAAAGAAAGCTGAGCGCTGAAGAATTGATGTTTTTGAACTATGGCATTGGAGAAGACTCTTGAAAGTCCCTTGGACAATAAGATCAAAACAGTCAATCTTAAAGGAGATCAGTCCTGAATATTCATTGAAAGGATTGATGCTGAAGCTGAAACTCCAATACTTTGGTCACCTGATGCGAAGAACTGACTCATTAGAAAAGACCCTGATCCTGGGCAAGATTGAAGGCAGAAGGAGAAACAGATGAAAGAGGATGAGATGGTTTGATAGCATCACCAACTCAATGGACACGAGTTTGTGCAAGCTCGTGATGGACACCAATGGGATGGGAGTTGGTGATGGACAGGGAAGCCTGTCGTGCTGCAGTCCATGCTTTTACCAAGAGATGGCCATGAGTTGGTGACTGAACAACAATAAGGGTATTCTTACAAACATTTCTATAAATTCTACTAATCCTGAGAAACAGTAATATGACTATTATTTTCCATCTATATTGATTGACCTATAAAATATTTATTATACTGTCATTGAAGATATGTCAAAAATTTGAGTTTAAAAACAAAAATTATCATCCAAAATCCATAGAATGAAATATTTGTGAAAATTAAATGTGTGTATATATTTTTATATTCTTGTAGATTCATACATTCCTTGTTCATCTATGTCTCAGAGATTGAAAATAGACATACAAGGGTGAGTTGAATTTACCTAAATTCAACTAGGCATTTAGTTGATGCCTATGTATAGCTTCAACTAAAGCATACTGCTCTCCAATTTCCTCAAGGGAGTGAGAACATAGAATAGACACATTCAAATTAAGGCAAGAATGACTTTGTGGAGTATTTTTCTCTTGTCTTTTGTATTTAAGGGAGATAGCGGAGAAAAGAAAATAATTAACTGATAGATATGCAATAGTAAATTTTTAGACTCTGACATATTGCTTAAAAAGTCCTTCAAAATGCCCCTGAAATGACCCTGAAGAGGTACCTAGTTCTTCTTATTTTATTTAAAATGGCCCTAATCAAAATAGAGGATGTATTTTGAATAATGAGGCTGAATTTTAATAAAAATCATGTCTTTACTAATATAAATGTTCATTCCATCAAAATGAAAAGAATGTTAATCCAAGTGCTATTCTCTTGACACTTAGAAGCCTTGATTCATCCCATTAAGATTTGTCTCCACTCTTTCCATGCCTTAAGATAATAAGAAGCTCTGTTTATTTTTATTTAAACAAATAGGTAGTTTTCCTTCATTCAGTCTTTATAGGAAATATTCCATTGCATTTATAACATAAAAAAAGCCCTTGCACAATAGAACATCATATAGTCTGTAGTTGTACAATTTAGGCTTTTACTAGTGAAATAATTTTCTGTTCTCAAATCAGTAAAAATAATTATTAAGAATTGTCTGCATAATATTTTGCTGGGATGGGAATAGATTAGATGTTCCTCAAAGGACATTAACTCTGCCTAAGTAAAACAAACATTATAACAGAATTAGTTATCATATACAATAATATAAGAATATATATTATTAGTTGTGCATAGAATAATTAATGTTCTACTTGCAGGTCCCAGGATAATCATATCAATGAAGACTCATTTATTATGTATTTAAAAGTTATAAGCATTCATAACAAGCTGAAAGGTTGAATTTGGGATTCTGAAACTCCCTGTTGCTCTGCTAGAGCTTCGAGCTCAAAGAGAGCACTCTACAGTCCATTTCCTACCGCAGCCTGCTCTGTTTCTAATACTATTGCCTCTGGACTATACTGTCAGTGACACTAAATTTTGCAGCTGTATATTTACTTCAGTCTACACATCCAAGTTCTATTCACACTTTCCATTTATATTAGTTTTTGTTTACTGTGCACTGGAGATGGGATCTGTATTCCTGGAGGAGGAATGTGGAGAAGATACCACTTTCTGGCTGAACTGAATGTTGAATCTGGTTCCATAGATGAGTAGGAATTGAAATTTGCTTGAGAAGAGAAGTCCTTTGCAAATACAGCAAAAATATATCAGAACCATGGTGGAAGGAATTTTATTAGATATTGGAGCTGTAGGGGTCATTTTTAAAAAACTGACAGAACTTCCAAGTGCAGAGTGATGATTAAGACAAAAATTTTTTTCAGTGATTTTTCCCATTAGCTGCAGAATTATGTTAGAAACTTCTTGGAATGGAGGTCAATATTTTTCACAATTTAATTCTAGACTTTTTTTTTTTAACCTCACTGTCCATTACTTTCTTTTATCCCAACTTCATTTTTTTTTTTTTCCCCTGAACAAAAACCATGACACTCAACAAAGAAATGTAGCCCTTTCAATCTAGGAAGAGTGTATATATAGATCTGGTTTGAGGGAAATCCCACTGGAATTTATGGTGCTTTCTCTTGTTTAAGTCCCATTTATCATTAGATCCCACCTTATTTAAGGAAAACCACCAACAAACTGACATCCTGCCTGTCACTCTATTACAAACTTCACAGAGCTCAGTTCATGACAGCAAACATCAACAAACCCCAAGAACTGATTGGTTAGATCTGGTTTGAGGGAAATCCCGCTGGAATTTATGGTGCTTTCTCTTGTTTAAGTCCCATTTATCATTAGATCCCACCTTATTTAAGGAAAACCACCAACAAACTGACATCCTGCCTGTCACTCTATTACAAACTTCACAGAGCTCAGTTCATGACAGCAAACATCAACAAACCCCAAGAACTGATTGGCACTGTCCATCAATCATAGCTTGGATGTGAAGTGGAGAGGCTTTTCTTTATAGTAGACACACTAGAGAGAAAGCATGGTCATCTCAGGTGTGTCTCTCTGTAAATGTCATGTCTCAATACTGTGAACACAAATGTCTTCCACCTATAATTCACTTTTCTTCCCTTTGAATGTTGGTTTACTCCATCAAAGGTAGTGAAATATTTAGTGGAATAACCAGGTTATGGACCAAATTGTAATAATTATATTAATGCTTTTGGAATGTATATGTTCAATATGGAAGGATTATGTTTTGAGGGTTAATTTGCCTTGTTGCTGAATTGCTTATGAAAATCAACATTTGTGTGAAACACCAAAATGTAGCAATTCTTATTTCCAATTATTTGTTCCCATTGAGTCTTCCCAAAGTGTACTGCTGCTGCTATGTCGCTTCAGTCTTGTCTGACTCTGTGCAACCCCAGAGATGGCAGCCCGCGAGGCTCCCCCGTCTCTGGGATTCTCCAGGCAAGAACACTGGAGTGGGTTGCCATTTCCTTCTCCAATGCATGAAAGTGAAAAGTGAAAGTGAAGTCACTCATGTCTGACTCTTAGTGACCCCAAGGAGTGCAGCCTACAAGGCTCCTCTGTCCATGGGATTTTTCCAGGCAAGAGTACTGGAGTGGGTTGCCATTGCCTTCTCCACCCAAACTGTACAGTTATTTGATGATAAAGACATTGCTTTTTATTGAAACATATATATTGCTTTTCTCTTTTTTACTTTGGCTGGGATTGAGATTTTTACAAGGTAGTTAAATTTCCTTTCTCAATTGAATTGGGGTCTCCTGCATAGCAGGCAGATTCTTTACCAACTGAGCTATGAGGAAAGCCCTTTCCCTTTCACTTTTCACATGAGTATCTAGAATTTTTAGGAAATAAATTGGGAATCTAGTCTGATAGCAAGTGCAAACCGGATCTCCTTAATTCATACCTTAAAGATTCACTGAGTACAAACTCAGCTCTACAAATTACTGAGTGTTTGTGTTTAAAGTGTGTATATATTTCACATTTTACTCTTCACCCAGATTTCCAGCATTATGTGGATAAGCTTTATGAAAAATAGAAGAAAGGATAAGCTTTTGTTTGTTTTTCGTTTGATCAGTTTTGAAGCAAATTTAGTGAATGACTAATTCAATTTTTGAGATCATCAACTGTTTTAAACCAATGATAAAATCAAGGTCTGGATAAGCTGATTTCAACTCTGGCCAGATTTCCATTTTGATTAAAAATTTTTCATTTCAGCACCTATTTTTAAAATTTATTTTATTTGAAAGAAAATTGCCTTACAATACTGTGTTGGCTTCTGCCATACATTAACATGAATCAAACATAGGTATACATATGTCCTTTCCCTCTTGAACATCCCTCTCCTCTAGGTTGTCACAGAGCCCTGGGTTGAGCTCCCTGCATCATAGAGCAAATTTCCATGGGCTATCTGTTTCACATAGGCTAATGTATATGCTTCTGCACTACTCTCTCAATTTGTCCTACCCTTTCCTTCAGAATTCCATGGACTGTGTAGTCCAACTTTGTAGGTCACAAATAGTTGGACACAACTGAGTGACTTTTACTTACTCACTCCTTCCCCTCAAGTTTGCTGTCTATGTCTGCATCTCCACTGCTGCCTTGCAAGTAAGTTCATCAGTACCATCTTTCTAGATTCCATATTTGTGTTAATATATGATATTTGTCTTTCTCGTTCTGACTTTCTTTACTTCATTCAGTATAATAAGCTCTAGGTTCATCCACCTCATTTGAACTGACTCAAATGCATTCTTTTTATGGTTGAGTAATAATCCATTGTATGTATGTACCACAACTTCTTATCCATCCATTTGTCAATGGACATCTAGGTTGTTTCCATGTCCTAGCTATTGCAAATAGTGTTGCAATGAACATTGGAGCCCATGTGACTTTTTCAATTATATTTTTCTCAGGGTATGTGCCCAGTAGTGGGACTCTTGGGTCATATGGTAATGTTATTCTTAGTTTCTAAAGGAATCTCCATGCTGTTCTCCATAGTGCCTATGCCAGTTTACATTCTCACCAACCATGCAAAAGATTTCACTTTTCTCCACACCCTATCACCTCACACTGGTCAGAATGGCCATCATCAAAAAATCCATAAGCAATACTAATTTTTGCAGAAGCTTACATGAGCCTAATGAAGTAACAGCTACTTCATTAGCTACAGTTCATTTTTTTTTCAATATTTCAAACCATACTCCACCCCTAACACTAAGTTCACAAATGACAGAGGTCACACAGCAGACAAGTTGAGAAAATGTGGAAGAGCTTGTTTGTTTTCACTACTGAACAAGGCTCTTAAAACCCACACACAGAAACTGCTACTGGCTCAGTGATTTCCCTTCCTATTCCAAAAAAGTGATATTATATAAGCCTTCAATGCTGCTTTTATACTTTGTTGTTCAAATCTGTAACTATCTTTTGAGTTCCTATCTGTGACTAAGAATACTCTTAGTAAAAATTAATTTTTTGTTACTACAAAGTGCTTTTGACCTTGAGACCCTTTTAGTTCTTTCACTCTGAAATTGTGTGTGTGGCACACACATGAGAGTCAGAGAAAACTACAAGGTCATCAGATGATGACAGAAACCAAAACATTATCTGGGAGAAGAAAGATGCCAAAGCAAAAGCTGTTCTTCTATCCTTTGATAAAAAGTCCCTATCTGTCCTTCTCATCCTCATTTCTGTGACTGACAGGTATCACTTGATTTCAGAGAGACTTGAGATAAGCATCCACAGAACAGGGAAAAGCAAGTGCTTGGAGAAGATTTTAGTACCTGGCTGTGTGATTTCTAGATTGCTCAAATGTGAACATAAAAAGGGTGGTGGGAAAAAGAAAAAAAAAAGAAAAGTCTTTGTTACCAAGAACTCTTACTTGAAAATAGACCTACAGATCATTTTTCTTATCCTCTAAATTGATGTTAAAAAGGTATTCACACCTGCTCCAGCATTTGATATGGTATACACATACAATGGAATATTACTCAGCCACAAAAAGGAACAAAATTGGGTCATTTGTAGAGACATGGATGGACCTAGAGACTGTCATACAAAGTGAAGTAAATCAGAAAGAGTAAAAAAAAATTGTATATTAATACATAGGTGTGGAATCTAAGAAATGGTACAGATGAAGCTATTTCCAGGTTAGGAATAGAGATGTAGACATAGAGAATGGACATGCAGACATGGGAGCAGTGAGACAAACTGGGAGATTAGGATTGACATATATACACCAGCATGTGTAAAATAGATAGTGGGGACATACTATTAAGCACAGGAACCTCAGTTTGGTGCTCTGTGATTCCCTAGAAGGGTGGGATAAAGGTGATGGGAGGGAAGTCAAAGAGGGAAGGGGTATATGTATAAATATAGCTGATTCACTATGTTGTATAGCAGAAACTAACTCAACATTTTGAAGCAATTATACTCCAGTAGAAAAGTATCCAGTTTTGGTTTTTGTTTTTAGCTTGAAGATACAGATAGTCAGGAAGCACATCACTCCAACCTTTACAGCAAGAAATCTTGAATCCATTGAACAGCTCAGGTTGCAGGGAAACTAACTCACCCAAAGTCTGAGGAAAGGCACATGCCTCCAAGGGGAAATGGATCTTGATCATTTATTTACCTAGGACAGATGTCAGAGGCCAAATAGGGCAGGAAGAATTCAGCTAAAAAGTTTTAATGAATTACAAAAGATAGGGTAAGAGATAGAGCCAGGGTTTGCAAATTCTTGTGGATAATATATATAGGGATATTTGTATTCCTCTTGAAGGCTTTCACTCACACATTTTACCAGAAATTCAGAGGGAAGGTTGGGGAGAATATTGAGTCAGCTCATCTTGTGGTGTTGGGGAGTTGATTGGGGAAGAGACACAGCAGTCACGGAATAAAAACTGCTGAATCATCATATCTTCTCTTATACAGAACAAAAGCCTTGGTGAAGAGGCACAGGGGAAACCTTTCCTAGAGGATAAACCAGGATATTGACCTCACTCCACCAGGAAGGAGGAGCAGGGGAAACTTGTGAAGGTTTTACATACAGATTCAGGACAAAGAGGCTTAATCAGAATAGCAAGGAACAATCCCCTCTTTAACTCTTCATTACCAGACTAACAAACAAAGAATGAAAACAGTAGTGGGATAAAGCTCAGAGAATTTCAAGAAACACTATCTCAGGGACAAAGCACAAAGACACAAAGCCAGGGGTAAGGGTCAGACAATGAAAAAATAAATCTTGGGATCTCAAGCAACACTCTAAATAAAAATAATTACTAGAAGAATATAAAATTGTAGTGCCCTGATGATAACAGTAGTACTGGTCAATTTCAAATATAGCCTTACTCCTCACTATATTAAAATAAGCCCACAAATGAAAAATGTACTCATCTCTAAGCATTACAAAAAAGATTTACCTGAGTATCAACTATCCTAAATAAGATGTCATACTTTCAGTTAAAATCAATCAAACAAATCAACTATAAGCTGTAATATGAAGCATAATAAATGTAGTCTTAGAACAATCACTAAATCAGACATGTCACAGATATTAGATTAAGCAGGCAGGTAATTTAAATTAAATAAAAGTGTTAAAAAGTTCTAAATTAAAGGTAGATAACATGCAACATCAGGTGGATGACTTTAGCAGAGAGATGGAAACTATAAGAATAAATTAAATGAAAGCACAACAAATGAAAATCATTATAAAAGACAAAGAACATTTTTGGTGGTCTCATAGGTTGAGTCAGCACAGCTAATGAAATAATTAACTTGAAAGTAAGTCAATATAAATTATGCAATGGAAATCACAGTGGGTAGGATAAATAATAAAAACATAGAAGTAATGATCCTAGAGTTGTGGGCCAATATCAAATGATCTGATATACATATAATTGAAATTCTATAAGAAGAGGTAGGAAACAGTAAAGACATAGTTGAAAAAAACAAGGGCCAAGAACTTCATCAAACTAATGACTGTATCAAACCACAGGTCAAGAACTGATACAACTATAAGTGGAGTAAAATCCTTCTTTTCCACACACATCTAGTCATGTTATGTTCAAATTATTGAGAACAAAACTTGAAAAGAAAATCTTGAGAGAAGACAGAGGGCATACTGGAGAGGAATAAGAGGAAGGATTATAGCTTATTTTTATCAGGAATATACAAATAATTTGATAAAGTGACATATTAAAATACTGAAATGAAAAAAGAAAACAGAGCGAGCAGAAACCCTGTAGACCCAGAATTCTCTGTTCAGCAAAATATCCATCACATGTAAAGGAGAAATAAAAATGTGCTCAAACAAAAACAGAGAATTTATTTCAAGTAGTGTTATTCTACACAAAACATTAAAGAAAAATTTTCAATATGAAGAATTATAATAGAAATCAAGCAAAATAAAGAGCACTGGGAAGAATAAATGTAAAGCAAAATTTATTTTCTTATATAAATGCCATTAAGTATAACATCCTAAAACAAAATTATTATTAGTTTTACAGCATATGTAAAAGCAAAATATGTGACAAAGACAGTAAACAAAATGTAAGGGAACAATTTGGAATGCATTATTGACAGGTCCTTGTATTACACATGAAACAGCATATTGTTGTTCAGTTGCCAAGTTGTGTCTAACTCTTTGTGACCTCAAGGACTGCAGCTCACCAGTCTTCCCTGTCCTACACTATCTCCTGGAGTTTGCTCTAAGTCATGTCCTTTGATTTAGTGTTATCTAACCAGCTTTTCTTCTGCCATCCTCTTCTCATTTTGTCCTCAATCTTTCCCAAAATCAGGGACTTTTTTTTTTCTTTTTTAATTTTATTTTTACTTTATTTTACTTTACAATACCGTATTGGTTTTGCCATACATTGACATGAATCCTCCCCGGGTGCATATGAGCTGCCAATCCTGAATCCCCCTCCCACCTCCCACCCCATATCATCTCTCTGGATCATCCCCATGCACCAGCCCCAAGCATCCTGTATCCTGTATTGAACAAAGACTGGCGCTTTGTTTCTTACATGATAGTATACATGTTTCAATGCCATTCTCCCAAATCATCCCACCCTCTCCCTCTCCCTCTCCCTCAGAGTCCAAAAGTCCATTCTATACATCTGTGTCTCTTTTGCTGTCTCTCATATAGGGTCATCATTACCATCTTTCTAAATTCCATATATATGTGTTAGTATACTGTATTGGTGTTTTTCTTTCTGGCTTACTTCACTCTGTATAATAGGTTCCAGTTTCATCCATCTCATTAGAACTGATTCAAATGAATTCTTTTTAATGGCTGAGTAATACTCCATTGTGTATATGTACCACAGCTTTCTTATCCATTCATCTGCTGATGGACATCTAGGTTGTTTCCATGTCCTGGCTATTATAAACAGTGCTGCAATGAACATTGGGGTACATGTGTCTCTTTCAATTCTGGTTTCCTCGGTGTGTATGCCCAGCAGTGGGATTGCTGGGTCATAAGGCAGTTCTATTTGCAGTTTTTTAAGGAATCTCCACACTGTTCTCCATAGTGGCTGTACTAGTTTGCATTCCCACCAACAGTGTAAGAGGGTTCCCTTTTCTCCACACCCTCTCCAGCATTTATTGGATGTAGACTTTTGGATCGCAGCCATTCTGACTGGTGTGAAATGGTACCTCATTGTGGTCTTGATTTGCATTTCTCTGATAATGAGTGATGTTGAGCATCTTTTCATGTGTTTGTTAGCCATCCGTATGTCTTCTTTGGAGAAATGTCTGTTTAGTTCTTTGGCCCATTTTTTGATTGGGTCGTTTATTTTTCTGGAATTGAGCTGCATGAGTTGCTTGTATATTTTTGAGATTAGTTGTTTGTCAGTTGCTTCATTTGCTATTGTTTTCTCCCATTCAGAAGGCTGTCTTTTCACCTTGCTTATAGTTTCCTTTGTTGTGCAGAAGCTTTTATCAATGAATCGTCTCCTCCCATCAGGTGGCCAAATTATTGAAACATTATCTGAAGCTAATCTAAGATTAATTAAAAATGTCTAAGCCCTATAGCAACCACTAAGATAACAAATAAGTCAGTAAAAGAGAGAGAACTAAATAAGACAAATACAAAAATTAAAAAAAAAAAAAAAAGCTGGCTTAAAACTCAGCATTGAAAAAACTAAGACCATGGCAACTGATGCCATCACTTCACACAGATAGTTGGGGAAAAACTGAAAACAGTGACAGACTATACACTTTGGCTCCAAAATCACTGTGGATGGCAACTGCAGCCATGAAATTAAGAGATGCTTGCTCCTTGGAAGGAAAGCTATGACAAACCTAGACAGCATATTAAAAAGCATAGGTATTACTTTGCTGACAAAGGTCTGCATAGTCAAACCTATGTTTTTGTCCCAGTAGTCATGTATGGATGTGAGAGTTGGACTGTAAAGAAGATTGAGCACCAAAAAGTTTATGCTTTAGAAATGTGGTGCTGGAGAATATTTTTGAAAGTCCTTTGGACAGAAAGGAGATCAAGGCAGTCAACCCTAAAGAAAATCAACCTTGAATACTCATTGGAAAAACTGATGCTGAAGCTCCAATACTTTGGCCATTTCATGAGAAGAGCTGACTCCTTGGAAAAGACTCTGATGCTGGGAAAGATTGAGGGCAAAAGGAGAAGAGGGCAACAGAACATGAGATGGTTGGATGGAATCACTGCCTCAATGGACATGAGTTTGAGCAAACTCTGAGAGATAGTGAAGGACAGGAAAGCCAGACTGCGTGCTGCAGTCCATAGTGTCCCAAAGAGTCAGATATGACTTAGTGACTGAATAACAACAGCAAAGGATCCTAGGTTTTTTTTTTTTTTTTTTTTTCATCCTTGTTTTATCTACCATCATTTTCTTTCAGGCAGGCAGATTCTTTACCACTGAGCCACCTGGGAAGACCCATAATTGCAATACCTGATATTTAATCTGTTTGTTTCAACTCATAATGTGTTTACTGTATATTTTTCCTCAATACATCTTAAAAGTTTATTTCAGGTCACTTGATGTCCCTGCTTAGATTATTAAATGATAACCCACGATGGGTATAATAAACTCCAGAATACAAACCACAGTCCCTGGATTCTTCATAATTTGGTCCTACCACTTCATTCTTATGGGTTCTTCCACTGCAGACTGCAATTTCTAAATTTATCAGGGTAGGTTTACCTAACAGGAGGCACTGGCCAAGAATGGATAGCTGAGAGGAAGGACGCTCTCAGAGTATCTCTGCTCTTCATAGCTCCAGCCCCTACTAGGCAGGATCTCTGTGGTTCTGGCTTTAACTGGGTAACAACAGCTTTAGTACCATCAATTCAATTGTTTCATTAGGTCTAGAGTTAGTAGCAATATTCCACTATTGCTGATTTATAAACTGCCTCACCATCCTCTAAATTGCATCTTAGGTCTTATAACCTGTTTCTTTGTGTACTTATTTCTTGTATTGCATTCCCTTCATTTGAAAGGATTTGACTTCTTTGCCTTTAATTGTTAAATCCTATTGGGAAAAGATGAAAGAGCAACACCTCTTTAAATAAAGGCATAAAGCCAGAATGTTTTTTGATGGTGATCTGTTGTTAAAATATTTCTAAAGCAGTGTCACTACCAAGTCTTTTGGTGTTAGAAAGATGGCTTGAAATGTTTTAATCAAGGAGAATTGGTCTTGCTGAAGACCAATTTCTAAATTGTTTTTTTCTAAATTTTAAAGAGAGTTGCATTAGTTTCCTTGGGCTACCATAACAAAATAGCATAAAATAGATGGCTTGCTGCTGCTGCTGCTGCTACTGCTGCTGCTAAGTCACTTAAATCGTGTCCGACTCTGTGTAACCCCATAGACGGCAGCCCACTAGGTTCCCCCGTCCCTGGAATTCTCCAGGCAAGAACACTGGAGTGGGTTGCCATTTCCTTCTCCAATGCAGGAAAGTGAAAACTGAAAGCGAAGTCGTTCAGTCATGTTTGACTCTTTGCAGCCCCATGGACTGCAGCCTACCAGGCTCCTCCACCCATGGAATTTTCCAGGCAAGAATACTGGAGTGGAGTGCCATCACCTTCTCTGTAAAATAGATGGCTTAAGGTAAGATAAATGCATTGCCTTACAGTGCCAGAGACTAGAGGTAAGAAATCAAGCTGTTAGCAGAGACAAACTCTCTGTAAAAGCTCTAGGATGAAATTCTTCCTTGTTCCTCCAGCTTCTGATTGCCCCAAGCCTTCTTTTTCTTGTGGCAGTATAACTCCAATCTTTTTCTCCATCTTCACATAACCACCGTCCCTTTGAATCTCTGTCCAAATTTCCCTCTTTTTGTAAGCCCATATGTCAGATTGGATTAAGACTCATTTTTGTGACCTTGTCTTAATTTGATTACTTCTGAAAGACCCTGTTTCCAAATAAGGTCTCATTTACTGACACTGGGTTTATGGTTTTCAACATATCTTTTTGGAGAACACAATTCAACCCATAACAGGAAGGATGGATGTTGTAAGATCTCACTTTCCTTCTGTTCCTTCCTTCTGATGCTCATTGTTCCTCCAGTTTCCACTATATTTTCCAGTATATGAAAAGAGGCAGATTTTTGCCTAAATTTCTTCTCTAGGTCTTTGTCATAACCAAAATTCCTCCACGAAAATCATAAGAATTTCTGTTTTGAATGGGAGGGGTGTAATTGTACAGGATGCCCTGGTCTATAGCAGCTAGCCTGTCCAGGCCTCCTGTCCAACTTGACCACAATATTCATGCCCATTCCAAACTGTTTGCTGCCAGAGAACTACATTTATTAAAACTTTCATAAGGACTGAAAAATAGTCACCTGATTGTGGTGTCTGACAGGCACAGCCTGAATTGTAAACTTTTTAGTAATTCACAGTTCACATTGTAAAATATCAGAGTCAGTGCTGAAAAAGATAATATTCTATAGGCTTCCTGGGAATCCTGACCTCAAATCTTCTTCTAACATTTTCTAACCTAATGGGAATTCATTTACTGTCTCTAAACAGCCCCCTAATACATTATTTTAAGATCTATTATTTACTGTATTGGCTAGCAAGCTTTTATCTCTTATTTATGATCAGGTAAGTTTTAATTGGAAGTGGGTTGGAAGTCATCCAAGCTAGGTGGATAGTGTGGTCCCTGTTGTAAATTGATCTTACAAACACCTGCTTGTTGTGTGAAGTTATGCAAAAAATCATCCTTGAGCTCTTGCATTTTCTTTTTTTTTCCTTTCATTTTTAAACTTTTGAAGCACCTTGGAGCTTGCCAATTAAATCAAGAAAACATAAATAAATCTCTCTGATTTTGAAAGGGGTAGAAGAATCTTTGTTTAAAGCATAGTTCTCTTGACTAAATTATAATTAATTATTTTTATGTGTTATGAGAGTTTTTATCCACAATGTTCTTGACTTGAAATAGTGCTAACCTAGTTGTAATAAGTAAAAAGCAAGAAGTTGATGTCCCATAACCTGAAGGTAAGAGGATAGATAGATGCATAGAATTTTTGACCAAAAGTTTCATAAATAGTTAAAAATGTTTATGGACTAGGGTCATATTTTTAAACCTGAATAGAGGCAATTTGCTTTTCCTTTATATTATAATACTGCTATAGGCCAGCTACTTCCAGTTCCTCAATATGCTTTTGGAAGCAGTGAGTACTTTGGATTGAGAGGTTTCTGGAAGGCCAAATTAAGTCATTAAATCTAATTGTCTTTAGCTGTTCTTTATTATACATGTTTTGGTGACTATATGTAGCTATTGCATTCTATTCCCCAAACAGCATAACTTGAGAAAATTTGAATTTCAATGTTAAAATAGTCATTCTTTGCATATACATTCTGCCCTCAATTACATGCACTAATAGAGGGGAACAGTTGCATGATTGATTCAAAGAAAAAAAGATTATACACCTTTGTCTTCAAATTATATCACTTTTGCTGCAGCAGAATTGTCTTCCTCATTCCATCTTGCTCCTGATATCCGATAAGTTTACACTGGTTCATTGTAAGAAAGTCACTGGGTCTTTCCTAGGTGGCCAACAGCTGGAAATTGAATATTTCCCATAAATATATTCAAAGTGAGACAAACAAAGCATTACAATACTTTTACCTTTCCTCAAGTTAATAAGAGTCATGGTGGGCAGTTTCCATTCTTAGTTTTGCTAAATCCTCTATTAGTTGAATCTTCTCCTTTGGTCCCAAGATGAATACAATTCCTCTTAGAAAGTCAAGCAGGGAACTCCCAGGTAGTCCAGTAGTTAGAACTCCACGCTTTCACTGCTAAGGGCATGAATTTAATCCCTGGTCTGCGAACTAAGCAATGCTCAAAAAAAATGTCAAGAAGAATGACAAGGTAGAACAAATAACTAGTCTGTTTTAGGGGAATGGTTGCAATGATTATGACAGTCAGACCAGTGACTTTGATCTCTTTGTGTCTATTTCCTAATCTGTAAAATAGGAGTAAAATTCTTCCCTGTTAGCTGATCAGAGCTGTTTTAAATAAAATTAATCATTGATTTTTTTCAAATATAATCCATAGTAAGGACTTAAGGGAAAACAATTACATGGGAAGTACTGATCACTAAAGGACTCAGGCCTAGAGTAAAGACCCTTAGGTTTCATGTTCCATGATACCATATATGCATGCTAGCATACAGCTGGTGAATCAATTAGCACACCTCAGTTTGACTCAGTATGATCTTAGTAGTTTAAATTTAAGAAAGTGTACTTTATTTCTTAGTAGTAAGAATTTCTTAGTGTTAGTGAGTTTTACTTACTGAACTCCAGTGAAAGTTGCTCAGTCATTCCTGACTCTTTGTGGCCTCATGGATATACAATAGACAGAATTATCCAGGCCAGAATACTGGAGCAGGTAGCTGTTCCCTTCTCCAGGGGATCTTCCCAACCCAGAGACTGAACCCAGGTCTCCCACATTGCAGGTGGATTCTTTACCGCTGAGCCACCAGGGAAGCCCAGGAATACTGAAATGGGTAGCCTATCCCTCTCCAGGGTATCTTCTCAACCTAGGAATCAAACTGGGGTCTCCGGCATTGGAGATGGAATCTTAACCATCTGAACTACGAGGGAAGCCAACTTTAGGCCATTTCAGTGGTTTTTTTTTTTTTTTTTTTTGTGAGTGTAATTATTGCCCAACTAACATTTATAAATTTAAAAATATATGTATAACGTTTTAAATTTTAATTCAGAGAGAGAAGTAGGTAATACTATATCAGAATATTTTAAATTTTAGTTAGAGGACATTTTGGAAAACAATTAAATCCATTTATTCTCATTTATAAATATACACATTCATTTTTTTCATCCAACAGATAAATGTGTAGCATGTACACATTAAAATAAAGATAATCTATAACATGCAAACTATATTCTGGGAATGATAAGACATGTAAAGTGATATCCTAATATAGTTTACTTAGAAAGATGATAAAATCAAATATATAACAATAGAAGATATTAAAACACGTGACAGCATAAAATGGAATAAAGGGGAACTATCATTGATTAGATTGTTGTGGCAAGTGTTGTGAGTTCAAGTGAAAATTTAGAATGAGTGTAAACTGAAATAGGATTTAGAAGGCAAGTTACAAGTCTGAATTTGAAAGACCTTGTGTAAAGGGTAAGGAGTTTGGAACCTGTCCTATTTTACTTGTTAATCATTACTGTTTTGTGAATAAGATATTATTGTCCCCACCTAGAAAAAAAACTGAATGTACGTACATTCTCCCTAAAGTGATGAATTTGGCAAACAAAAAGCAGAGATGAAGCAGTGAAATAACCTGATACAAGGAGATTTTACCGAACAAAATAATAGCAAATGAAATAACTGACAAAGGATTAATCTCCAAAATATGCAAGCAGCTCACAGAACTCAATATCAGAAAAAACAAACTATCCAATCAAAAGATGGGCAGAACACCTAAACAGACACTTCTCCAAAGCAGATACACAGATGGCTAATAAACATATGAAAAGGTGCTTAATATTGCTCATTATTAGAGAAATGCAAATCAAAATTACCTTAAGATATCACCTCACATCGGTCAGAATGGCCATTATCAAAAAATCTGCAAACAATAAATGTTGGAGAGGGTTGGAGAAAAGGGAACGCTCTTGCACTATTGGTGGAAAAATGTAAACTGGTACAGCAACTATGGAGAGCAATATGGACTTTCCTTTAAAAAACTAGGAATTACTATATGACCCAACAATCCCACTACTGGACATATACCCTGAGGAAACTGTAACTGAAAAATGTACATGTACCCCAGTGTTTATTGCAACACTATTTACAGTAACTAGGACATGGAATAGTCTATCAAAAGATGAAAGGATAAAAAAGTTGTGATATATATATACAATTGGATTTTATTTAACCATAAAAAGGAATGCATTTGAGTCTGTTCTAATGAGGTGGATGAATCTAGAGCCTAGTATATTGAGTGAAGTCAGAAAGAGAAAAGCAAATATCATATATTAATGGATATATATGGAATCTGGAAAGATGGTGCTGATGAAGCTATTTGCAGGGATCAGTGGAGATGCAGATGTAAAGAACAGACTTGTGGACACAGTGGGAGAAAGAGACAGTGGGACAAATTGAGATTGTAGCATGGAAATATTTATATTAACATATGTAAAATAGATAGCTGAGGGGAATTTGTTGTGTGGTACAGGGACCTCAGTCTGGTGCTCTGTGACAACCTAAAGAGGTGAAATGTGGTGGGAGGTAGGAAGGAGGGTCGAGAGAGGGTACACATGTATTACTATGGCTGATTTATGTTGATGTATGGCAGAAACCAACACAATATTGTAAGGAAATTATCTTCCAATAAAAGTAAATTAAGGAAAAAGAAAAAAGGATAGAGTTTGATGTAAATAACTGTTGAACAATTGATCAATAATTAAGTGATATAATTTAAAAGAAAAGAAGTGGGTCAAGCCCCTGAAACCATTTTGATATCAAGGAAATTCAAGTCAGGAAGCCCCAGACTTTAAATTCTCCTTTTGTTATTACTTTCTATTCACAAACTTTCCCATTCAATGTGCTCTCTTCTTCCAAAACCTTCCTTACTTTTATTGTTATGCTTTCTTTAAAACCATTACTTCTTCAAGTAGCCTTTGATTTTATTATTTTTAATTTATTTATTTTAATTGAAGGCTAATTATGTTACAATATTGTAGGGGTTTTTATCACACATTGACATGAATCAGCCATGGGTGTACATCTGTTCCCAATCCTGAACCCCTCTCCCACCTCCCTCCCCATCCCATCCCTCAGGGTCATCCCAGTGCACCAGCCCTGAGCACCCTGTCTCATGCATTGAACCTGGACTGGCGATCTGTTTCACATATGATAATATACATGTTTCAATGCTGTTCTCTCAAATCATCCCACCCTCGCCTTCTCCCAGAGTCCAAAAGACTCTTCTTTATGTGTGTGTCTCTTTTGCTGTCTTGCATATAGGGTTATCATTACCATCTTTCTAAATTCCATATATATGCTGCATTAGTATATTGTATTGGTGTTTTTCTTTCTGGCTTACTTCACTCTGTATAATGGGCTCCAGTTTCATCCACTTCATCAGAACTGATTCCAGAAAAACAAATGACCCAATCCAAAACTGAGCCAAAGAACTAAACAGACATTTCTCCAAAGAAGATATACAAATGGCTAACAAACACATGAAAAGATGCTCAACATCACTCATTATCAGAGAAATGCAAATCAAAACCACAATGAGATACCTTCTCACGCCAGTCAGAATGGCTGCAATCCAAAAGTCTACAGCAATAAATGCTGGAGAGGGTGTGGAGAAAAGAGAACCCTCTTACACTGTTGGTGGGAATACAAAAATGCAAACTAGTACAGCCACTATGGAGAACAGTGTGGTGATTCCTTAAAAAACTGGAAATAGAACTGCCTTATGACCCAGCTATCCCACTGCTGGGCACACACACTGAGAAAACCAAAATTGAAAGAGACACATGTATGCCAGTGTTCATCACAACACTGTTTATAATAGCCAGGACATGGAAACAACCTAGATGTCCATCAGCAGATGAATGGATAAGAAAGCTGTGGTACATATACACAATGGAATATTACTCAGCCTTTTTATTTTAAAGGAAACAAAATCTTAAGCTTACAGAATAGCAAGTAAAAATTTGGAATTCTCCATGAGAAAAAAAGTCTATACACCGTTTTTCACTTCTGTGAAACCCCATCAAGGTTAGTTTCTGCTTCAACTTTGGTTGTAGAAATCTAGTTTCCAAGGAGACACAATAGAGATACAGAATTCAATTGTGGAGATGAAAAACAAAAAAATACTGTAGCTGAATATTGTAAAGAAAAAATAATATTAAAGATAGTCACTGGTTTTATCAGGTTGAATAAGGGGAAGAAGCCAATTATCTAAAATTAGTATGGGATAAAAAGTAACAAGAAATTCAAAAAACTATTTTTACCCCATGTATGGTTCTTTGCCAAGTATAGATGGCATTACATTAAATATTGTGAGAGGAAGTGGCTTAAGCAAGTTTCAGTTTGTTTAGGAAAAAACAAGAACAAAAAAAGATTTATTATTGTAGATAATAAATGTATTATGATAATAAAATAGTACTATGAATAAATCATGTATGACACCATAATTGGGGGCTTCATCATTCAGTAAAGGCATATGCTGTCCAAGAAATATAGCCTCCAGAGTACATCATTTTAAGATGGAGCATTTAGTGAACACATTAGCAGACCTTAGTCTCTTATTTATGATCAGGTTGGTTTTAATTGGAAGTGGGCTGGAAGGCATCCAGGCAAGTAGCTGTGGCCATTGGATCTCTCAGTACTCAGTAATACTGCTCTTTGAAAAGTCTGATCAAACTCCTAGGATACAGGCAAGTTCTCATCAGATATCCTAAGAGAGTATCATCATCTTCTTCTCAGATGAAAGCTAAAACAAAGGAAGACATTAGTTTAGAGAGGATATGACAAATTCATCAAATGGAGAAAGCATATAGCCAAAATAAGGAGAAATCTGTTCTAATTCTCATCAGTGAAAGAGCTAAAATTCTGGATGAACATTTCTCCTCTAAAACTGCATATAATATTGCAGTAATAGGATAGAAAGAAGTTGCCAAACACAAACATCACAGATACTACCACAGTAAAGACTATTATACAGTGCAAAAAACACCAGCAACCCCTGCTTGTTCCAGGAAATGTTTAACCACAGAAAACCCTCCGCCCTAACACTGAACAATCTTTCCTCTTTTGAAATGTCCCCAAAGAGCTTGTTCTCTTGGATCTTAAGGACAGTCACATGTTCCTAAGAACAATAAAAAAAATCTCCCCACTTCTAAAAATTCCAGTGTAACAGAACATTTGACAATCAGAGACTATCTCAGTAGTTCTTCTTTCCTGGTCTGTAGAATGTATCCCCTCTTCTAACACCTTTGAATCCCTGCTGAAACAAAACTGAAGGAAGACAGGGACCCCAGCAGTAAATTTACAAATAAATAGCCTTCATTAATTTTGTTGCTGACTAAGCTGCTTTTTTTTGACAGTTATCCCAGTGCCACACTTGAACACATCAGATATACCTATGATGTGGACTTTGGCTCTTGAGCAGGAACTAATCCTACCCAGGCCTCTTGAGCCGCAGCTGCTTCTCCCAATGCACAGAGGAGTAAGCCTTCTTCAATGGATCCACCCTCTTTGCCTAAGAATTCTTCTGGTATTTTGTTCATTTGTTCATTTCTGGCTTTTTGCACTTATTGGAAGTCTCCTTTTTGGTTCACATCCTTGGTGATCTGACTCTGCTTGTATTAGCTTTAAATGTTGTTTAGTTATAAGGAGTGAAGTCTCAAGGTACAAGTCTGTTTTTCCAACCAGCTTCACGGGCTGAGAAGTTTGTGATATTCTCCAGACCTGCGTAATCTGAGGGCAACATACTTTGCTCTTAGTTGCCAACAAAATTGGATGAGATTCCCTTATATCTTGATTATTCATACTGAGAGCTTGGCCTCACACAGAGGGATTATTCTTGTTTTTCCATTGGTGGGAATGTGGTACAACTTTTCAAATTTGTGTTTACATGTAACTAACCTTAAATTTAGAGGTTTGAGGCACAAAATACACAAATAACTACTTTCTACTGGCTGTGACCACATTTTATGGGGTCTCCTTAACCTAAAGCTTCTCTGCCTCTGAAGAAACTCCTGTATTCCCATGTGTACTTTTGCAATATGAACTCTTGTGCCTATTTCTCCAAATGGCAGAATTTTGCCAATGTCATTTAACAAATGTTAGTAAAGTGGGTCTCTAATACCACTTTGGGGAGCACTTGATTTAACAAAAGTTACTCATTTGAGAGATGTCTTAGGAAAAGGGAGAACACAATACTCAGTCCAGTGGGAAAAATTTTAATTGGTATTGAAGTTTCTAAGTGAAATTCTGACTCAAATTAGTTTCTCTAAAAGATTCTTTGGCCAAAGTCAGATAAGATTTTGAAATCACTAAAGAAAGGACAGCTTTCCCCATTAGAACCTTACCTTCTTGTACACTTCATACTCCACTGCACTTCTAACTCTTCAGGTCCACATTCTCCAACTCTATTCCCTGAACCATTTCCTCACAAATTTCCTGCCACTTTCATCTGCCAATTCCTTCTAAGATCCACTCAGTTCATAAGCTTCAAATGTCCTCCATAAGTGAATTTAAACCTTGGTTCTAGGATAGTATTAGGGATTTTCCTAAGCATGTGAAAGTCAGACAGATAGTCAGTGAAAATCTCACAATCTTCCTCAGGATCTACAACTCTGGCTTACCTGACTTTTTAATCATTTAATCCCTGTCTTAGTAAGTTCTTCAAGCAACTATGCAATTAAGCAAGCTATGCAGGAGTTGTAGTGAAGTTATAGACCTAACCTTTGCTAAAAAGCTGCTTTATGATTCCAGCTTGGAGCAGATAGACTTTTATACCAACTAATAAAATTACACAGTATTCAATAACTATTGTAGAAGAAATCTGCTAAGTGTTTCTTCTTACTCAAAAACTACACTGCACTGATCACCATGACCACCACCATGTACCACCTCACAACTATCTTTTAGAAAGGTTGAAAGAGCCAAAGGCATTCTTAAGCAGAGAATAACTAGCAAAACTCTTGGAAATTCTTGAACTCCTCTGGCTAAAAGCACAGTCTATGGCTGTTGCGGCCATCCAAGCTATCCCCCTGGGGCCATGTGAGTTATGTACCTATGAACTTGTGACTGGAAAACACACCAGGTAATTTATCTTGCACTCTAGAGGCTGCACTGCCACATTCAGACATGGCAAAATAATTTAAAGAATTCATGTACACCAGTGTTATCACTAGTAGGTCAAAGCTACCCTTCAATAACATTTTTTCTGAACAGCCTCTTCATAATCTTCAAATGAGAGATTTTGTTTACTGGGATAGACATCAAAGAAAGACTGCTGTCTAAAATTGCTGGAAAGGTACATATCAGTCAACGAGTGTGTCATTTTCAGGATGATAAATGCCTTAGGGCAGCTGCTGTCATTTTGGACTGTACAACAGGGGATCAGGTAACCCTCGAACAGACAAGATAGACTATGAGGATAAAACCTTTAAGGAGGCACCCAACACGGTCAGTGATGACCTAGTGATGTTGGCACAGTAGCCTCACTCAAGGTTAATCTCTTGATTCCAGAAGGGAAAATGACTAAAAGGGGATAAGACACTACATGTAGCCACTTCCGTAAGAATTGCTATGACAGCTTGACCACATAAAAGTGGGGCTGAACCCCATTCACTCCCCAATTTTTCTAGAAACTGGACACAGAAGCCTCTTCATCTGAATGTTGAGCACCCTTCCTTTTTGATACATCCCCATATGAAGACTTCCCTTGTAGCTCAGTCAGTAAAGATTCTGGCTACAATGCAGGAGACTTGGGTTCAATTCTGGGGTCAGGAAGATCCCCTGGAGAAGGAAGTGGCAGCCCACTCTGGTATTCTGGTATTATTGCCTGGAAAATCCCATGGACAGTGGAGTCTGGTGGGCTACAGTCCAAGGTGTCGCAAGACTTGGACAAGACTTAGCAACTCACCCACTATCACCATACCGTTTGCTTGTCCTCTTACAGTCAGTCAAGTATTGCCAAATGTACCTGAAGACAGATTAGAAAGTGGTCCTAGCCTCATTAATTTTATTCTGACTTATTTTGTCTTTGAGAATATTCAATGGAGATGTTGACAACTGTTACTTATCACTCACCACTGCCAAGCGCTATGCTTTCCCCCTCATCCCTCATGTTGTACTCACAATAATGTTGCAAGTTAAATGCTACTCCTACTTAACAGACAGGAAACTAGAGCTTTGCAGAGTTACAAGATGCTGGCAGTTGCATGCTGCTGCTGCTGCTGCTAAGTCACTTCAGTCGTGTCCAACTCTGTGCAACCCATAGACTGCAGCCCACCAGGCTCCACCGTCCCTGGGCTTCTCCAGGCAAGAACACTGGAGTGGGTTGCCATTTCTTTCTCCAATGCATGAAAGCGATAAAGTAGAAAAGCCTAAGAGACTTTCTCGAATGGAAAATAGAGATAGAGCCAACACTGTAATCTAGGTTGGATTACCAGTTGAGTTTTCTTGCTTCATGACACTAAAAATATTTCTTTTGAATACATGTGGTCTTCTCTCAAGGCTCTCTCTCTCTCTTTTTTTTTCTTTTAGACTTATATTCACAGAAATCTAAAAAATAAAACCAAATTGATCCATAGTTTTTACCTTGGGCTAGGCTCAGTAATTCAAAAGGTGAGGCAGAGGAGATTACTTGAGGAAAGGTTAAGGGCTGAGGAAAAGATGAGGAGGCATTAGAGGATGTGAATAGTTGTTTTATAAAACCAAACAAGGAACTGATTATCTTAAGTTCTTAGAGAAGTGATTTTAAAAATGTAAGACCAGAAATTATAAAACTCCTAGAGGAGAACATATGCAAAACACTCTCCGAAATAAATCACAGCAGGATCCTCTATGATCCACCTCCCAGAATACTGGAAATAAAAGCAAAAATAAACAAATGGGATCTAATTAAAATTACAAGCTTCTGCACAACAAAAGAAACTATAAGCAAGGTGAGAAGACAGCCTTCTGAATGGGAGAAGATAATAGCAAATGAAGCAACTGACAAACAACTAATCTCAAAAATGTACAAGCAACTTATGCAGCTCAACTCCAGAAAAATAAATGACCCAATCAAAAAATGGGCCAAAGAACTAAACAGACATTTCTCCAAAGAAGACATACAGATGGCTAACAAACACATGAAAAGATGCTCAACATCACACATGAAAAGATGCTCAACATCACTCATTATCAGAGAAATGCAAATCAAGACCACAATGAGGTACCATTTCACACCAGTCAGAATGGCTGCGATCCAAAAGTCTACAAGAAATAAACGCTGGAGAGGGTGTGGAGAAAAAGGAACCCTCTTACATTGTTGGTGGGAATGCAAACAGTGTGGAGATTCCTTAAAAAATTGCAAATAGAACTGCCTTATGACCCAGCAATCCCACTGCTGGGCATACACACTGAGGAAACCAGAATTGAAAGAGACACATGTACCCCAATGTTCAACACAGCACTGTTTATAATAGCCAGGACATGGAAGCAAGCTAGATGTCCATCAGCAGATGAATGGATAAGAAAGCTGTGGCACATATACACAATGTAGTATTACTCAGCCATTAAAAAGAATACATTTGAATCAGTTCTAATGAGGTGGATGAAACTGGAGCTGATAATACAGAGTGAAGTAAGCCAGAAAGAAAAACACCAATACAGTATACTAACATATAAATATGGAATTTAGAAAGATGGTAATGATAACCCTCTATGTGAGACAGCAAAAGAGACACAGGTGTATAGAACAGACTTTTAGACTCTGTGGGAGTGGGAGAGGGTGGGATGATTTGGGAGAATGGCATTGAAACATGTATACTATCTTGTAAGAAATGAATCGCCAGTCTATGTTTGATACAGGATACAGGATGCTTGGGGCTGGTGCACGGGGATGATCCAGAGAGATGATATGGGGTGGGAGGTGGGAGGGGGCTTCAGAATTGGGAACTCATGAACACCTGTGGCTGATTCATGTCAATGTATGGCAAAACCAATACAGTATTGTAAAGCAAAATAAAGTAAAAAAAAAAAAAATTAAAAAAAAAATTTCAGGATCAACTTTACAAATCAATGTTAAAAGATAAGAACATTTCCCTAGTAAAATAGAACAATTGTCTATTGGTAGGTGGTTTATAGTACACACATGCAGACAGACATACACAATTATAAACTTTTTTTCTCTAATAGTTTAAGTCAAATGAACATTTTTGGCTACCTTATACTGAAGCTTTAAAAAAAAGTTGCAAAAGATTACAGAGAGTTCCAATTTATCCCTTCTCAGGTTCTTCTAATATGAATGTCTTATATAATCAGTGCACAGTTTTCAAATTTGGAAAATAAGAATTGCTACAATGCGATTAACTATACTACATACATTATTGAATTTTACCGGTTTTTCTTCTACTGCCCTTTTTCTATTTCAAGAGTCTATTCAGGATCCCACACTGCATTTACCAATATTTTTCCTTAATGTCTTCAATCTTTAAGGTTCAACAGCCTTTCTTTGTCTTATTTTGTTGATGTTTCTCAAATTGAATTTATTTGATATTTTATCCTAATTGGGATGAGATCATGCATTTTCAGCAGCAATATCCCAGGAATTATGTTGTGTCCTTCTCAATATATCATATAGGGGAGATCATGATTTATGCCTTACTCCTTGGGATGTTAACTGTGATCATATGATTAAGGTGATGTCTTCTGGTTCCTTTTCTATAAAGTTACCATCTTTGTCACTATAGTTTATAAATACATTGGGAAAGTTACTTTGATAATGTGTATGCTTTTTCATTTTAAACTTTAACCCACTAATTTTAAAATAATTTACTGGAAATTATCTGTGACAAATTTTACTATGATGCTTGTCTTATGGTGATTCACTATTTGTTTTTTAATGAAAAGCTTCCTTTTCTTTCTCATTAATTAATTTATTCAAAAATATGAATGCATACCAGAATTTATGATATATGAATATGAACTCAAATAACTTCCCAAACCAGGGATCGAACCCAGGTCTCCTGCATTGCAGGCAGACACTTTACCATCTGAGCCACCAGGGATGTCCACATATACATAATATATACATAATGCATATATAATTTGAGATCTTCTCTTGTAATAGCTACATTGCAAATAGACACTTATGGTATAAATCTAGAAGGTAGCCAGTAGATATTGGATGTGTGTATCTTTGATTACTATTAAGAAAATCTCAATGGACATGAACTTGTGCAACTGTCTCTTATACACATCTAGATGTGTATAAGAGACAGTATTAAGACATAGAGATTTTTGAAAAAAAGAAATATAAAAATTAAAATATAAATATAAAAAATATATAAAAAATAAAATGCATTCAAGTGATTCAATTACATTAATTGATAAGTGAACTTCAATTACTTTTAAACTTGCCTGAGTAAAAAACATTAAAATTTTCACATGATCTTTGACATACAAACTGATACATCACCTCAGACAATTAACTGATGCCAACTTTACCCTTGATGAAAACAAATTTTGATGAATCTGATTTTGGTAAATCCAAGATGTACAAAACTAAGATAACTATTAGCAAAACAAGTAAAGGTTCTCAAATCTCACTTTGCAAAAGGAGGGGCAATCTGTATCAGGGAGCACCAGTAAGATCCTTTAAAGAGTAATTCCTAAACTATTCCTCAATGTTTACAATTATCTGCAAAACTCCTGCCTGCAGAGAAGTCAATAAAAAGAAATACTTTTCTAAGACAGTTCCAGTAGAATTCCATCACCAATATAACCTTCCAAAAAGCATCGTTTTCAAAAGGAAATGGATATTTTCTGGTAGGACATCTATGGTGGTGACTAAAGCATGTGAATAGAAGCCATCTGAGCTCACGATCATTTAATACTATTACAAGATGAAAGCAAATGGCATACTTGACAATTTCTCCATGATTTGCTTCAAAAATTGAACTAAATAACATGTTCTATGGAGTGGAAGATATCATCTGACAAAAGCCCTGCTTACATTGTCTTGCTCTGCTTCAAGCCACAGAGCAGTTTGATAATTTTCAAGCTCCATATTTTCCCCAAGATTGTTCCAATATTGCATAGCTCCTTTTCTTGTCAGTAAGATTAACAATACAAAATAATGCCCAATAAATTTTCCTTTGTTTGGCTTAGGGTAAATTCAAGTTTGTGTAAATAAAGATTTTAAAATCGTGTTTGATCCCTTGCCCCATGTACAGACACACAATCACACTCATACTCAGTTCAGTCCATGGTGAAAATGGGCAGAAGCACATTTGCTAGCTCCATGTTCCCCATGTTATGGATATTATGACACAAGAAGCACTGTTGATCTAGGATCCCATGTGACGCAATGATGAAAAAATTGTATCAACTAGATGACTTATGAATTTCAGCACACACACCTTTTCTGACATTTTATAACTTTAGTTGGGCTAGATGTAAACTGAGGCTCACATCTAAAATCACATTGTTTCCCCCTTCTCAGTAACTCTTCCTGCCTTTGTGTTTTCGTGGTGATGACCAGCAAAGCTAACATTCTAGCCTTTGAATATTAGAAACTATATATTAATAACATAATTTAAACATAATTTGCTTGAATACTTTTTCCCATTTCAATTTTCTAAAAACATATACAAGAAAAATGCAGTTCACGTGTGTGTATGTCAGTATGTGTGTGTTAGATTTTATTTCATTTTCTGCATTATCTAAGTACACTAATGTCCCTGATCCTTGGTTCCTTGCCTTGGAAACAGAGGCCTTGATTGTATAGCATGATACTGCTCAGACTTATTGCTATGAAAAACATAAATGACAAAATTTTCTCTTCTCTTTTTCTCCTAATCTTTCTGTATTATATATGTGTGTATATATATATTAATATATGTATGTATGCATACATGCTCTGTCGCTTTAGTTTTGTCTGACTCTTTGGGATCCCATGGACTTCAGCAGACCAGACAACTCTGTCTCTCACCATCTCCCAAAGTTTGTCCAAGTATGTCTATCTGCATCAGTGATGCCATCGAGCCATCTTATTTTCTGACACCCTCTTCTCCTTTCCCCTCAATCTTTCCCAGCATCAGGGACTTTTCCAGTAAGTCGGCTGTTCACATCAGATGACCTAAATACTGGAATTTCAGTGTCATTCCTTCCAACGAGTATTCAGGGTTGATTTCCTTTAAGATTGACTGGTTTGATCTCCTTGTTGTCTAAAGGACTTTCAGAAGTCTTCTCCAGCACCATATCTCTAAGGATATATGGACATATATACAATTATCTAGTTGTATAATCATATAGTGTATATAATAATGTAATTTATATAATATATAGGTAATGTATATACATAGTGAAGGCGCTCAGTCATGTCCGACTCTGCGACCCCATGTAGCCTATCAGGCTCCTCAGTTCATGGAGTTTTCCAGGCAAGAGTACTGGAGTGGGTTGCCATTTCCTACTCCACAGGATCTTCCCAAACCAGGGATCGAACCCAGGTCTCCTGCATTGCAGGCAGACACTTTACCATCTGAGCCACCAGGGATGTCCACATATACATAATATATACATAATGCATATATAATTTGAGATCTTCTCTTGTAATAGCTACATTGCAAATAGACACTTATGGTATAAATCTAGAAGGTAGCCAGTAGATATTGGATGTGTGTATCTTTGATTACTATTAAGAAAATCTCAATGGACATGAACTTGTGCAAACTTCTGAATATGGCAAGGGACAAGGAGGCCAGGTGTGCTGCAGTCTGTGGGGTACCAGAGTCAGACACGACTGGCCAACTGATCAACAGCAACAAGAAAACCTCAGACAGAGGCGAAGCTTGCGTTGAATTTCAAGGAGACCGGAACTCTGTGGAGGGGAACCGATATGAAGGAAGGCGTGGGAACTGGGGTGTGACATGTGTTCACGTGTTTAGCAAGTATTTCATAGGAGGACAGGGAAAGAGAAGGCTCAGTTCAGTTCAGTTCAGTCGCTCAGTCATGTCTGACTCTCTGCAACCCCATGAATCGCAGCACGCCAGGCCTCCCTGTTCATCACCATCTCCCAGAGTTCACTCAGACTCACATCGATCGAGTCCGTGATGCCATCCAGCCATCTCATCCTCTGTTGTCCCCTTCTCCTCCTGCCCCCAATCCCTTCCAGCATCAGAGTCTTTTCCAATGAGTCAACTCTTGGCATGATGTGGCCAAAGTACTGGAGTTTCAGCTTTAGCATCATTCCTTCCAAAGAAATCCCAGGGTTGGTAGGCACATCTAAATGGACAGGAGGGCAGTATGTCAGAAGGGCAAACAGAAAGCAGACCAGCCTCTCTCCAACAAAATCCTGTGTTTCAGAGATGTTGGAAATATTTCCCAAATAAAAGGAAAAGACTATATTGCACTATTCCATCAAGCATATCTTCACTGGTGTGAAGTGACAGAGTGTAAAAAATGTGGTTTAAACAGAAGAAAGTGTTTCAGAAAGTTTGTTTTGAAATTTATCCATAAATAAGACCAAGATATTGTTTTCCCCATGAGTTACATCTGTACTTGGTTTCCATATCAGAGGGACATCCTAAATCAGGGATTTAAATGCCAGTCATGAATTTTCTCACCTTGGTTCATATCTTTACCTTTCTTACCAAGTCGATAAAATTATAAAGTTATTAATTCATGTACCTTTCTAGCCTTATAAAGCTCTGCATTCAAGTTCATTGTCCAAACACATAAAATGTCCTAAATTTTCTAGTTATTCACTGCAGTAGGTTTTAAAACAGTCGGTGAGAAGGTTTGTGGAGGAGGAGGTACACTTTTATGACTGTACTGATTTAGTTTAAACTGGAGACACCAAAGGCTTTGAAATGCTACAAACTTTCCTGAAAGGAAAAGCATTAAACACCATTCTGCCCTAACTCCCCTCTCATGATGCAGATAAAAAATAATTTCCAGGGTTTAATGGTGATCCCCTTAGGAACTTTGAGAAGCATAAAGCATTTTGCTTTTTCTGCAACAATAGAGCATTATATCCTCTTCTTTCTAGCAGGATAAGCTCCTTGTACCTACCCACCCTTGACAACTTCAGAAATCTAATATATCACTCAGTACTCCTCAGCAGGCCTTAAAGAATACAGTAGGATGATTCTTTGCTTGGTGAATCAAAGATTTTAAAAATATATCTCTTGCACATGATAAGATGTGTGTGTGTGTGCCATGCAACATTAATATGCATGTGATTTTGCCAACTGTCTACTCTATTCAGAGAAAATATGTTAATCACTTTAGCTGCTGGTATAAGGTGTTGGACCACATCTGTCCAGGAGCAAGATCATTGCCTTAAATTTTTCAGCTTTGTCCCCATCTCAGGATATCTGGATTATGGCCAAAGTGGGATAGACAAGACCATTGGATGACAGAATGAAATCTGCGGAGGGATAGATTCAGGCCCTTAAATCTTTGGCAGCTCATGAAAATGAAGGCCCTCCTCAACTCTGTATCTCTATAAGAGTTAAACAAATACCTTTTCAAAGCAGTTATTAAAATGAAAGTGTTTGGGCTTCTATCCCCCAAATTTGAAAATGAATGTTTCAAAGTAAAATGAGTAAATCTCTGTCTTCTAGGCTGTGTACATCATAGTTATATTTGCTGTAGCATCTTTCCTAGAAGATACATTCTGAGAAGCCAGACTAACCTTGCATCATAAATAATATTAGATTACAAGAAATACAAAAACATTAAAGTTGAATAATATCTCTTTTACTTTCACCCAGAGATGACACTGGATGAGGACACAATAGCTCGGGGCTAGAGGTTGGATTGCAGCCATGAAACTAAAAGACGCTTACTTCTTGGAAGGAAAGTTATGACCAACCTAGATAGCATATTCAAAAGCAGAGACATTACTTTGCCAACTAAGGTCCATCTAGTCAAGGCTTCCCTGGTGGCTCAGAGGTTAAAGCATCTGCCTCCAATGCAGGAGACCTGGGTTCGATCCCTGGGTTGGGAAGATCCCCTGGAGAAGGAAATGGCAATCCACTCCAGTATTCTTGCCTGGAGAATCTCACGGATGGAAAAGCCTAGTAGGTTACAGTCCACAGGATTGCAAAGAGTCGGACACGACTGAGCGACTTCACCTATCAGTCAAGGCTATGGTTTTACCAGTGGTCATGTATGGATGTGAGAGTTGGACTGTGAAGAAGGCTGAGCACCAAAGAATTGATGCTTTTGAACTGTGGTGTTGGAGAAGACTCTTGAGTTCCTTGGACTGCAAGGAGATCCAACCAGTCCATTCTGAAGGAGATCAGCCCTGGGATTTCTTTGGAAGGAATGATGCTAAAACTGAAACTCCAGTACTTTGGCCACCTCATGTGAAGAGTTGACTCATTGGAAAAGACTTTGATGTTGGGAGGAATTGGGGGCAGGAGGAGAAGGGGATGACAGAGGATGAGATGGCTGGATGGCATCACTGACTCGATGGTTGTGAATCTGAGTGAACTTGGGGAGTTGGTGATGGACAAGGAGGTCTGATGTACTGTGATTCACGGGGTCACAAAGAGTCAGACACGACTGAGGGACTGAACTGAACTGAACTGAGGTGTTGGATATTTCAGAAAGCAAAAGGCTTAAGAAAGATGCTGATTATTTGGTATGAAAATCACAAGAATTAATTGCTACCCTGTGCCTCATAATAACAGGAAAAATGATACAAAGTTTCAATCCAATCCCCATTCAGATAAGAATATTTATATTAAAAGGCCTGATATTATATTTTATTTGAAATTATTCTCACATCTTAGGGACAAATCCAAGACACTTGGCACATGCTTTCATTTTTTATTTATAATGTTGGTTGAATCAACTAATTTATCTAAACTATTTCTATATGTACTTATTTTCAACATTTTTTTATTGAATTCATGTTACTTATTATATGAATATGTTTACTTTGCATTTTCAAAATTCTTTCTATTAACGGTGCTAGGAATATTTTCCTCCACAAAACTACAAAAGGAAGATCATAGGGAGAATAGCCACTGTGGTTGAATAGGAAGACCCTGAATTTACCTCCTGCCACAGGCATGCATAGAGATACTAGGCTTCCCTGGTAGTTCAGATGGTAAAGAATCTGCTTGCAATATGGGAGATCCAAACCTGGTTCAATCCCTGGGTCAGGAAGAACCCCTGGAGAAGGAAATGGCAACCCCCTCCGGTATTCTTGCCTGGAGAATCCCATGGACAAAGAAGCCTGGTGGGCTACAGTCCATGGGGTTGCAGAATCTCACACAACTGAGCAACTAACACTTTGACTTTGACTTTTACAGAGCAACTGTTGATGAGAAATACCAGAAGACTAACAGAAAGATCTTCATAATGAAAGATATAAAGAAGAAATCACAAATGGGAAGAGTAGTAAAAGAGATAGGGTATAGTCAAGACCCATATCCTTGAGTTCAGTTCAGTCACTCAGTCGTGTCCGACTCTTTGCGACCCCGTGAATCACAGCATGCCAAGCCTCCCTGTCCATCACCATCTTCTGGAGTTCACTCAAACTCACTTCCATCGAGTCAGTGATGCCACCCAGCCATCTCATCCTCGGTCGTCCCCTTTTCCTCTTGCCCCCAATCCCTCCCAGCGTCAGTCTTTTCCAACGAGTCAACTCTTCGCATGAGGTGGCCAAAATACTGGAGTTTCAGCTTAGCATCATTCCTTCCAAAGAACACCCAGGGTTAATCTCCTTTAGAATGGACTGGTTGGATCTCCTTGCAGTCCAAGGGACTCTCAAGAGTCTTCTCCAACACCACAGTTCAAAAGCATCAATTCTTTGGCGTTCAGCTTCCTTCACAGTCCAACTCTCACATCCATACATGACTACTGGAAAAACCATAGCCTTGACTATACGGACCTTTTTTGGCAAAGTAATGTCTCTGAATATGCTATCGAGGTTGGTCATAACTTTTCTTCCAGGAGTAAGTGTCTTCTAATTTCATCCTTGAGTGGGCAACCCAAAAATGTGTGGGTAACTATAGTTGCAGAAGTTCTCTTGAAGACACAAACATTCTGAGCTCCCCAGCCCAGTAGTCCTGATTCAGAAAGACAAGCCTCCAGACTTGTCTTTGAATGCCAGCGAGTATTATTTTTAGGAGAGCCAGAAGGCTCTGGAAAAATAGACTCCACTCTTAAAGGGCACACAGAAATCTCACACACTTCAGAACCTAGAACAGAAACAGTCATTTGAAAAGAGCCTGGTTCAGGTCTTTCTGTTGAGAGAGTCTCCCAGAGAGGCAAGAGCCAACTGGAGCTCATCTTAGGGACAGAGACACTGACAGCACAATTTTGGGAGCTCGTTTCACCATATGGACACTGGTGCTGGCGACCATCAGTTTGGGATCCTCCCTCTGGTTTATTAGTACTGAGACCCAGCCCCACCCACCAGCCTATAGGTACAGGTATTAGGCCTCCTTAGACCAAGAAAGGATACAGGCCCTACCACCAGCAGTCTTAAGATTATTGGCTACCTTAAGACCCCTTGAACCCAAAGGCATCCTCAGACCCAGCCCTGTATACAAGAAGGCCCAAGACATGGTTCCACATTCATTGCTGGCACTAGCCCTGGGATCCTTTCAGAGGACTAGGCTTCCCAGATGGCTCAGAGGGTAAAGAATCTGCCTGAAACATCGGAGACACAAGTTTGATCCCTGGGTCAGGAAGATCCCCTGGAAGAAGAAATGGCAACCCACTCCAGTGTTCTCACTTGAAAAATCCCTTGGAAAGAGGAGCCTGGTAGGTTAAAGTCCCAGGGAGTTGAAAAGAGTTGGACATGACTGAGTGACTAAACACCATCACCCACCAGAGAGCTGACATCAACAGTGGGGCCCTTGGGGTTTTGCATCCAGACATTCTGGGACACAGCTCTGTCCACACTGGGCCAATAAGGGACCTGCATCACTCTGGGCCTTAACCCTGCCCTCCAGTGGGCAGGCAACAGCTCTAGGAACACTGGATCCTGCAGCCAAATACCTTAGGACCCAGTATCGCTCACCAGTGGGCCAACACCAGCTCTATGATCCCAAGGGCTCTGCACCCCGCTACCTCATGACCCAACCTTGCCCTCCAGCAGCCAGCAACCTCCATCCAAAGTGGCCCCTAAGAACCAACCAGAATGGGAGTCAGTCACACCTACCGGACTGCTCACCTTAATCAGTTTGCCACAACAGAAACAGTCCACATAAGGGGCACTGCTGGAGCATTTAGGAGGACGGGGCTGCTAGGACACCTAGGAAATAAGGTGTCCTAAAATAAGACCATCACCAGTGGGCCAACACCAGCTCTATGATCCCAAGGGCTCTGCACCCCGCTACCTCATGACCCAACCTTGCCCTCCAGCAGCCAGCAACCTCCATCCAAAGTGGCCCCTAAGAACCAACCAGAATGGGAGTCAGTCACACCTACCGGACTGCTCACCTTAATCAGTTTGCCACAACAGAAACAGTCCACATAAGGGGCACTGCTGGAGCATTTAGGAGGACGGGGCTGCTAGGACACCTAGGAAATAAGGTGTCCTAAAATAAGACCATTTCTCCAAAGCTGGACAGCATACCCAACCTACCAAATACATAAAAATAAAACAGAAATTTAGGCAGAAGAAGGTGAATATGTTCCAAATGAAGGAACAGGATAAAACCCCAGAGGATAAAACCCCAGAAGAAATGAGCGCAAGTAAAAAATTTATCTGAGAATGGGAGGTGGGAATTAAGTGACATTGAAAGACCTGTGATATCACAGCAAATAGATGATCATGTCCACAGAATTTGTCATCAGTCTAATCAGCCACAATGTACTTGTGCAACTTGAAAGTCCATGAAACATTTTTTTTTTTCCCTAGCTCCACTGACATTTGTGGTACTATGTATAACATTGTGTTTTGCATACTTTTATAATGACAGTCTCCTGGGAATTGTGTACAGAGTTTACAGCACATTATTGAACATGTTTCTTTCCATCTTTCTTGGTTCTACCTTCCAAAACAGAAAGGAAGAAAGAAGATAAAACACTCTAGTTTACTACAGATATAGAGAATTCTATTTAGTGAAGTAATTAGAGTAGTCTGTTAAAAAAATATTTTGTATGGATTGTCTTTATTTGAATTTATTATTCTGCCAATAATATAAAATATTACTGAAATATCTATTATTATCCATGTATGAGAATCAGCTCTTTCATACATGGGCAAGTCATCTACTTAGATGTCTCCAGAAATCAGAAGCATAGCATATATAAGATAAAATATATATTCTCTAGATCCCCAACATGTTTATCTTTATCTCAATAAGTGGTATTACCATTCATGTAGCTTAGGTGAACTTCGCCGCTTATACCGCTTCCCACCTCGATGTGGTAAACAAATAATGTAGGCTCATTTTTCCCATTACACCTCCTGAATCTAGTCATTTCTCATCAGTTACATAGCTGCTTCTAATGCAAGTCACCATCATCTCTTTCTCTTTCTATTGCACAACTAAACTACCTTTCTAACAGGTCTCCTCACTTCTATTCTTCACCTCCTGACACTCAAGTTAGGAGAAGCTCAAGTAATTCTTTTAAAGCCTTTATCATATCATTTTAATGCCCTGACCCTAAGCTGCCATGGTTTTCTATAACTTTCTATAAAGTTCAAATACTGAATAGTTGCCTTCAAGGCTCATCAAGCTCTGGCCCTGTGCTTTCTCCAACTTTCTTTCCTTATCCTCTGCATGATGTCTCAGCAGAACTATACCAGATTCCAAGCCAATTGAGTCTCAGGTAAATTCAGCTCCGTTCTGTTTCACTATGGTGCTCTTCCCTCTGGCTAGCAGACTTGTCTCCAAAAAATTGCTGGTTTTATGCTCTCGCTGTTTTCATGTCTCTGGTGAATTTTTACCCCACAGTCAAAGATTCTCCAATTAATTAATACAAAAAATAATCCCCTTGTAATACTCAAGCTCCTTTCTTGCTTTATTTTTGAAGTATTAAATTTTTCAATGTTTAACTTATTATTGAACTATATGTTGTTGTTTTGCTGTTGATTAGACCATAAATTATATGATGCCAACATTGTTTTCCCAGAGTTCATAATAGAATCTAAATAAATAAGTAAATACATACTTAATGACTGAATGAGTCAATAGATTCTAATGTGCTTATATATTAACTAGAGTGTGATGAATGTACTGAAAGATTTTGGTCAAGTCAGAAGAGCAGAAATTTATTCAGAGCGGTCTCTGTCTAAATAGTGATGGTTTTAGAAGTTATATTATCCTTCCAGGCCCCATTCCCTGCATCAGTTTGCAGTACAGGTGTCTTGAACTACAGCACAATGGAAATCAATGTAGGTTCCATACAAGACTTTGTAGGTTCCGTACAAGACTTTGCTCCAGAAAGTCCTCCCAGAACCCGCCTGTGCTCATCTTGCCATGCTTACTTCTTCCACTCCAAGTGTATGATATATCCTTTCTGATGCACAGTGATTTCTAATAAGGGGACACCCATCAAAGGGGATGTCATTTCTCCAGGGCCCTGGTGAGAAGACAGCCCCTCAGGACTGTAGCCATCAATGTTGCTGTGCTGATAATGCCCAAAGGAAAGAGTGAAATATGTTCTTCCAATTGTCCCTTTCTCCTACCATAGCTCACTTACCTCAGAATCTGAGAAACAAGCACATATTTTGTGCTCCCTTACGTCCCATACCAATATCATTCCCTGTTTTTCCTCTATGTGGGATGGTGAGTCCAGAATTGCTCACTATAGCATGTATTTGATAAAAACTAGAACCTAGGATGTACATGATTGAGGCTCCAGCTGAGAATGGTGTCCAAAATAGGTGGATGGGATCTTTGTCTCTCAAAATGTTCAAAATTTTTAATATAAAACCATCGAGTATGCTGTATTTCTCTCAGCCTAATTTATTAATGCAAGATAAGGTATTTCATATTTGCATTGCTAATATCCTTCCCTCCAAGTGTGGCAACATCGTATGCTTTCATTGTTCCTTTTTCCCCTCGCTAACCCTGGTAATATCTATGTGGGATGGTGAGTACAGAATTGCTCACTATAGCATGTATTTGATAAAAACTAGAACCTAGGATGCACATGATTGAGGCTCCAGCTGAGAATGGTGTCCAAAATAGGTGGATGGGATCTTTGTCTCTCAAAATGTTTAAATTTTTTAATATAAAACCATCGAGTATGCTGTATTTCTCTCAGCCTAATTTATTAATGCAAGATAAGGTATTTCATATTTGCATTGCTAATATCCTTCCCTCCAAGTGTGGCAACATCGTATGCTTTCATTGTTCCTTTTTCCCCTCGCTAACCCTGGTAATCCTTTGCAAGGGGACTAACTTTTTAATATAGGTCTTAACACCTACATTGTTGCTTTCTTTCTCAGAATTCCTTTAAAATTTCAGGGATTTGATATCATTTCTATTTATTTATTTAATTATAGAAGAATATTCTTTAACAGATGTAGTGATAAACATACTGGAAGCCACTGGAGGCAAGCACCTGCTTCTTTCTGTTTGCTTCTCTTTCACCCTGCCTGGAGAAAAAAATTCTTCCAGAGGAAAACTGGAGGTTTCTGTCAATCAAGATGTGGAAAGCATCTTTGTCAGCCTGGGGTCTCCCTCCCCCTCCCTTTGCCAGCTGGCCAGGGCCTTCCCCTGAACTTGCTCCAAGGCCTTGAAAGTTCAAGAGTACATGTTACTTGCCACTTTCCCTCCCAAAAAGTACAAAGAAAAATGCATAATATATGATAATGGTCAAACTAGTAAGAATTAAAGTAAATGGTATGATATAAAAAGGGTTTCAAACAGGATTAATAATTCTGCAATTTGTTATACAAAGTCAATTTTTTCCACTTGCAGAGCAAAGTTGCCCGGTGGGTTTATTGGTTCACTCATTATTAGGTATATATCACTTTTATTGTTTCACATTTTTATAGTTTATTAAAAAAAAGACATCATTCATGAATAAAACATTTTGGCTCCAGGCTGCTATGCACTGAGGTTGGTCAGAGAGATTATACTGTCCCTGATTTAAAATAATAACCAAACATACAAAGTAAAAATAGTATACTGTTAGATAACCTAGAAGCATATAGAGGGAGTATTCCAAGCTACAAAGACAGTTTGTATCTCGGGGAGATTCCTCAGCATCAGTCCCTTTGTCTTCCTTGTCCACTGTCTAGATAGGACCTCTTTAGAACCAGGCTTTTTCATTTCTCCTGGCTCCTTCAGTGGCCATGCTTACCTTGATCTGCACTGGTTTACTGTGGCATCTCTCCTCCTCGCTCTTCATCACACAGGATGATGGTGAATATGAGGTGCAATTCATGTGCTGCTGTGAATGGAGACATAAAGCCTGATGGATATATTTCATTTGGCTCTTTTCAATGATTCTGCACATTTGAGAGTTCAGAGTTAAGTGTCATCAAGTCAATTAGAACTCTATGAGCAATATTTCTATGTATCTACCCATTGATTTGGTTGGCATGCATGCTATGCTTATCTTATTCCTGAGAGCTNTGATGGATATATTTCATTTGGCTCTTTTCAATGACTCTGCACATTTGAGAGTTCAGAGTTAAGTGTCATCAAGTCAATTAGAACTCTATGAGCAATATTTCTATGTATCTACCCATTGATTTGGTTGGCATGCATGCTATGCTTATCTTATTCCTGAGAGCTCCAGTGATGTCACTGGGAGGAAGGCCTAGAGATGTGTAAGGGTCCTGTAGCTATACCAGGAGAAATAGACAAGTATGCAGTTTGCCAAATTTGCCAGGAGCTGTTTGTTAGTTTTGTGTGTCTAGATGAGGAGTTAGCCTAACCATGTTGTTCTAACCTGGCATTGCTCATTATGTTTAGTGATCTAGTCATGGCAAAAAGAGATGCTAGAAAAGAATAGAAGAAAAATGGTGAGACTAAAGATATTTTCCCCAAGCTTTCTGCACTCCAAGTTTAACATCCATGTTTTTCACTCAGAGTAAATTTTCTATCACTGTTATGATAAAATTTATTTCTGAAGAAAAAATCAAGAAAGTTTGATAAGATTTACCTTTTCTCCATGATTTGATGAAGTTGAATTAATGCATTGCTGTTACATGGCAAAAATAACAGGTAAAACAAGAAGGGGACACACCTGTGACTGCAGTTGTTGCCTTTCAAATGGATGCTTTTGCTTAGAATACATCCTTTATCTACATATATCTAAATCTGCAGTCATTTTAGCTTTGCAACATTGTTAATTACCATGATTACTTAATTTCTTCCTAAAAATTGGAAAATTAAAAAAAAATGAACTCATTTAAAATTGACACTTTTAGTACTGTAAGTTAGCTCATTATTTCAACTTATTTTACCAAATTGTTAAGTAATTAGAGTTTGGAAAAAAAAAATGGTTAGTTTTTTGAAATTATTTGTACTTGACCATGTTTTGTTTTTTTTTTTTTTTTTTTTTTTTTTTTTTTTTTTTTTTTTTTTTTTTTTTTGTATTTTGTTTTAATACTGGTAAATCAAAAGACTCCAGGACTGTGGAAACAATATTTTTAAGAGGTAAGGATTATCATAACAGATAATAATGATTTCTCATGAATTACTAATTATGAGTTTCTTGTTTCAAAATTCAGACTTAAATTGAAGAAAGTAGGGAAAACCACTAGGCCATTGAGGTGTGACCTAAATCAAATCCTTTATGATTACACAGTGGAAGTGACAAATATATTCAAAGAATTAGCTCTAATAGAGTGCCTGAAGAACTATGGATGAAGATTTATGACATTGTATAGGAGGCAGTGACCAAAACCACCCCTAAGAAAAAGAAATACAACAAGGCAAAATGTTTGTTATTACATCCATTACAAATAGGAGGCATTATAAGTAGCTGAGAAAAGAGAAGCAAAAGGGAAAGAGGAAAAGGAAAGATAAAATCAACTGACTGAAGAGTCACAAAGAATACCAAAGAGAGACAAGAATAGCTTCTTAAGTGAACAATGTAAAGAAAAGGAGGAAAACCATAGAATGGGAAAGACTAGAGATTTATTTTAGATGATTAGGGATGCCTAGGGAATGTTTCATTCAAAGAAAGGGACAATAAAGGACATAAGTGTTAGGGACCTAACAGAAGCAGAAGAGATTAAGAAGTGGCAGGAAAACACAGAAGAACTGTACAAATAAAGTATTAATGACCTGGATAACCACGATGGTGTTATCAGTTACCTAGAGGAAGACATCCTGGAGTGCAAAGTCAAGTGGGCCTTAGCAAGAATCACAATGAACAGTTAGTGGAAGTGATGGAATTCCAGCTGAGCTATTGAGAGCTTATGGTGAACAATGTCAGATTCATGATCTCTGAAGAAGATTTAGCTTTGGGACCATAGACCAGGCTTGATCGCTCAAGTGCTTTTGTGTAGCAGAATTTTATTAAAGTATAAAATGGGACAGAGAAAGCTACTGACATAGACATAAGTAGGGGGACAGAGAATACCCCCTTTGCTAGTCTTAGCAAGGAAGCTCTATACTTTTTTAATTGGCTATTACAGTAAATCATGGAGAAGGCAATGGCACCCCACTCCAGTACTCTTGTCTGGAAAATCCCATGGATGGAGGAGCCTGGTGGGCTGCAGTCCATGGGGTTGAAAAGAGTCGGACACGATTGGGTGGCTTCACTTTCACTTTTCACTTTCCTGCATTGGAGAAGGAAATGGCAACAACCCACTCCAGTGTTCTTGCCTGGAGAATCTCAAGGATGGGGGAGCCTGGTGGGCTGCCATCTACGGGGTCGCACAGAGTCAGACACAACTGAAGCGACTTAGCAGCAGCAGGAGCAGTAAATCAAAAGAATATATCAAGACTGTAAAGGTCTTAACAGATCCACTCCCACAATATATATTTTAAATTAAATTAGGACTAACAATAGAAAGATCTTACCAGACCCACTCCCATAATATGCATTTTAAGATGACAGGATTAGTCAGAAGGTTCTCAAGAAGGAGAAACATGTCCTCAAGCAGGATACATAGTTGTTATATAATCTTTGGTACAGAGTTTAAGGGAAAACATATCCTTGAGCAAGATGAGTTGTTTTGCTGTGCAATCATCAGCTTTGGGCTTAAAGGAAAAACAAACAAACAAACAAACAAACAAACAAAAACTTTCTGTGCTTTTCTCTTCCTTGAGAACCCAAGACCCCACTCCTCTCCTCTGGTACCCTGGACTTCTTATCAACATACCTAGAAATTAACTCTCTCAGCATCACAATGAACAAAGTTAGTAGAGGTGATAGAATTCCAGCTGAGCTATTTAAAATCCCAAAAGATGATGCTGTTAAAGTGCTGCACTCAATATGCCACCGAATATAGAACTACTCAGTAGTGTCTACAAGACTGGAAAAGGTTAGTTTTCATTCCAGTCCCAAAGAAGGACAATGCCGAAGAATCTTCAAACTACTGTATAACTGCATTCATCTCACACCTTATCAAGATAATGCTCAAAATCCGTCATTAGGCTTCAGCACTACATGCATCGATAACTTCCAGATGTACAAGCTGGATTTAGAAAAAGCAGAAGAATCACAGGTCAAGTTTCCAACACCCATTGGATCTTAGAAAAAGCAAGGGAATTTCAGAAAAACATCTACTGCTTCACTGACTATGCTAAAGCTCTGATTGTGTGGATCACAACAAACTATGTAAAATTAATAAAGATATGGGAATACCAGATCACCTTACCTGCCTTCTGAGAAACCTGTATGCACATCAAGAAGCAACAGTCATAACCTAACATGGAAAGATGTGTGCTGTCTACTGAGCTTAGTTACTTGGTCATGTATGACTCTTTGGGACCCCATGGACTGTCCTCTGTCGATGGACAAGAATACTTGTGGGTGGAGATTCTCAAGGCAAGAATACTTGCGTGGGTTGCCATGCCTTTCTCCAAGGGATCTTCCCAACCCAGGGATTGAACCCAGGGTTCCTGCATTGCAAGTCATTTCTCTACCATCTAATCCACCAGGAAAGCCCAACATTGAAAAATGGACTGATTCAAAATTGGGAAAGGAATAAATCAATGCTCTATATTGTCACCTGCTTATTTAATTTGTATGCAGAATACATCATGAGAAATGCCAGACTGGATGAAGCACAAGCTGGAATCAAGATTGCTGGGAGAAATATCAAGAACCACAGATATGCAGATGACACCACCATAATGGCAGATAGCAAAGAGGAACTAACAAGCTTCTTGATGAAGGTGAAAGTGAAAGATTGGCTTAAAATTCAGCATTCAAAAAAATGAAGATCATGGCATCTGGTCCCATCAGTTCAGTTCAGTTCAATCAATCGTTTCAGAATCTTTGCAACCCCATGAACTGCATCATGCCAGGAATCCCTGTCCACCAACAACTCCCAGAGTTTACTCAAACTCATTTCCCTTTAATAAAAAATAATAATAATAAAAATAGAAAAATCAGGGCTCCAAAATCACTACAATGGTGACTGTGGCCATGACATAAAAAGATGCTTATTCCTTGGAAGAAAATTTATGACCAACCTAGATAGCATATTAAAAAGCATAGACATTACTTTGCCAACAAAAGTCCATTTGATCAAGGTTATGGTTTTTCCAGTAGTCATGTATGGAAGTGAGAAAGCTGAGCACTGAAGAATTGTTGCTTTTGAACTGTGGTATTAGAGAAGACTCTTGAGAGTCCCTTGGACAGCAAGGAGATCCAACCAGCCCATCCTAAAGGAAATCAGTCCTGAATGTTCATTGGAAGGATTGATGTTGAAGCTGAAACTTGAATACTTTGGCCACCTGATGCTAAGAGCTGACTCATTTGAAAGACCCTGATGCTGGGAAAGATTGAAAGCAGGAGGAGAAGGAGGCAACAGAGGATGAGATGGCATCANGTCCTGAATGTTCATTGGAAGGATTGATGTTGAAGCTGAAACTTGAATACTTTGGCCACCTGATGCTAAGAGCTGACTCATTTGAAAGACCCTGATGCTGGGAAAGATTGAAAGCAGGAGGAGAAGGAGGCAACAGAGGATGAGATGGCATCATTGACTCAATGGACATAGTTTGAGTAAACTCAGGGAGTTGGTGATGGACAGGGAGGCCTGGTGTGCTGCAGTACACGGGGTCACAAATAGTTGGACAGACTGAGCGACTGGACTGAACTGACTGATGTACATCCAGTCAGGGATGCCATCCAATGATCTCATCCTCTATCATCCCTTTCTTCTCCTGCCTTCATCGGGGTCTTTTCCAATGAGTCAGTTCTTCACATCAGGTGGCCAAAGTATTGGCATTTCAGCATCAACATCAGTTCTTCTAAAGAATATTCAGGACTCATTTCCTTGAGGATGGGGTGATTGGATCTCCTTGAAGTCCAAGAGACTCTCAAGAGTCTTCTGCAACATCACAGTTCAAAAGCATCAATTCTTTGGTGCTCAGCTTTCTTTATAGTTCAACTCTCACATTCATACATGACCACTGGAAAAACCATAGCTTTGACTAGACAAACCTTTGTTGGCAAACTAATGTCTCTGCTTTTTAATATGCTGTCTAGATTGGTCATAACTTTTCTTCCAAGGAGCAAGCATCTTTTAATTTAATAGCTGCAGTCACCATCTGCAGTGATTTTGGAGCCCCAAAAAATAAATGTCACTGTTTGCATTGTTTCCCCATCTATTTGCCATGAAGTGATGGGGCCAGATGCCATGATCTTGGTTTGCAGAATGCTGAGTTTTAGCCAACTTTTTCACTCTCCTCTTTCACTTTCACCAAGAGACTCTTTAGTTCTTCATTTTCTGCCTTTAAGTTGGTGTTATTTGCATATCTGAGGTTATTGATTTTTCTCCCAGCAGTCTTGATTCCAGCTTGTGCTTCATCAAGCCAAGCATTCCTCATGATGTACCCTGCATGTAAGTTAAATAAGCAGGATGATAATATACAGCCTTGACATACTCCTTTTCCGATTTGAAACCAGTGTGTTGTTCCATGTCCAGTTCTAACTGTTGCTTCTTGACCTGCATACAAATTTCTCAGGAAATCACTTCATGGCATCCCATCACTTCATGGCAAATAGATGGGGTAAAGTGGAAACAATAACAAATTGTTTCCCTGGGCTCCAAAATTACTGTGGACACTGATTGCAGCCATGAAATTAAAAGACATTTGATCCTTGGAAGAAAAGCTATGACAAACCTAGACAGTGTATTAAAAAGAAGAGACATCACTTTGCCAACAAGGGCCATATAGTCAAAGGTATAGGTTTTCCAGTAGTTGTGTATGGATGTGAGATTTGGACCATAAAAAAAGACTGAGCACCAATGAATTGATGCTTTTGAACTGTGGTGCTGAAGAAGACTCTTGATAGTCCCTTGGACTGCATGAAATTAAGCCAGTCAATCCTAAAGGAAATTAACCCTGCCTATTCACTGGAAGGATTGATGCTGAAACTGAAGCTCCAATACTTTGGCCACCTGATGGTAAGAGCTGACTTGTTGGAAAAGATCCTGATGCTGGGAACAACTGAGGACAGGAGGAGAAAGGGTTAAGAGAGGATGAGGTGTTTGGATGGCATCGCTGACTCAATGGACTCATTCAGTCAGTTCAGTTCAGTTCAGTTGCTCAGTCGTGTCCGACTAGACCTTAGTTGGCAAAGTAATGTCTCTGCTTTTGAATATTCTATCTAGGTTGATCATAACTTTTCTTCCAAGGAATAAGTGTCTTTTAATTTCATGGATGCAATCACCATCTTCAGTGATTTTGGAGCCCCCCCAAAATAAAGTCTGACACTGTTTCCACTGTTTCTCCAACTATTTTCCATGGAGTGATGATCTATTTTCCATGGAGTGATGCCAAAGAATGCTCAAATTACCTCATAATTGCACTCATCTCACATGCTAGTAAAGTAATGCTCAAAATTCTCCAAGCTAGACTTCAGCAATACATGAACTGTTAACTCCCTGATATTCAAGCTGGTTTTAGAAAAGTCAGAGGAACCAGAGATCAAATTGCCAACATCTACTGGATCATGGGAAAAGCAAGAGAGTTCCAGAAAAACATCTATTTCTGCTTTATTGACTATGCCAAAGACTTTGACTCTGTGGATCACAATAAACTGTGGAAAATCCTGAAAGAGATGGGAATACCAGACCACCTGACCTGCCTCTTGAGAAAGCTGTATGCAGGTCAGGAAGCAACAGTTAGAACTGAACATGGAACAACAGACTGGTTCCAAATAGGAAAAGGAGTGCATCAAGGCTATATATTGTCACCCTGCTTATTTAACAATGGACATTAGTTTGAACAAACTCTGGGAAATAGTGAAGGAGAGGGAAGCCTGGAGTGATGCAGCATATGGGGTCACAAAGAATTGGACATGACTGAGTGACTGAACAACAGCAATATTATTTCATTCCCCTCTAAGCTCAAGTTCACATCTATCACTTTACAATTTATTGTGTGGAAGGCAACGGGATTGCTTCTAAACATATTAATTTATATTTCAAATAGGAATAAAGTTTGTCAATCAATTTGATCCATCATTTTGACCCCTGTCACTCATCATATTCATGAGATAATTAACTGCATGAAATATGATAGATATATCCAACTTTCTATTATGATGTCTGTGATACAAAAATGTAATCACTAAAACAACATTTGTCCATTTTAGGATCTTACCCAGATATACAAAGCTGCCCAATCAGAGAATATACATTGGAAAAAATTTGTCTTGATGCCATGGTTAGGCTTCCTTATAATGAGAAATCAAAGTCACTGCAGATGGTGACTGCAGCCATGAAATTAAAAGACACTTGATCCTTGGAAGAAAAGTTATAACAACCCTACATACCATATTAAAAAGTAGAGACATTATTTGCAAACAAAGGTCCATCTAGTCAAAGCTATGGTTTTTCCAATAGTTATGTACGGATGTGAGAGTTGGACTATAAAGAAAGCTGAGCACCAAAGAATTGATGCTTTTGAACTGTGTTGTTGGAGAAGATTCTTGAGAGTCCCTTGGACTGCAAGATGATCAAACCAGTCCATCCTAAAGGAAATCAATCCTGAATATTAATTGGAAGGACTAATGCTGAAGCTGAAACTCCAAGACTTTGGCCACCTGATGCAAAGACTTGACTCACTGGAAAAGACCCTGAAGCTGGGAAAGATTGAAGGCAGGAGAAGGGAATGACAGATGATGAGACAGTTGGATGACATCACTGACTCAATAGACATGAGTTTGAGCAATCTCTGGGAGCTGGTGTTGAACACAGAAGTCTGGCATGTTGCAGTCCATGGGGTTGCAAAGAGTTGGACATGGCTGAGTGAACTGAACTGAACTGAACTGAGGATGAGAAAAGAAAAGCATAGCTTTCCATAACTGTAGATAATACACAGCCTATTAGGTTCCCTGGTGGCTCAGATGGTAAAGAATCTGCCTGCAACGCAGGAGACCCAGTTCAATCCCTGGGTTTTGAAGGTCCCCTGGAGAAGGAAGTAGCAACCCTCTCCACTATTCTGGCCTGGAGAATTCCATGCACTGTAAACTTTCACTTTCCACTATTCTTGCCTGGGAAATCCCATGGACAGAGGAGTCTGTTGGGCTACAGTCCACGGGTTTGCAAAGAGTTGAACACAACTGAGCAACTAACAGTTTACTGGAGAGCCATCATGTGTAAGGGGGTCACTCTGCAGAAAGTACCAATTTGCAATACTTATGATAAAGAAGAAGCTTAACCAGAATATAACATAAGGGAGCCCCTAGACTTTTTTACCTTATTCCTGATGAAGTAAAACCTGGAGCGTGCCTTGGAGAAGAGTCAAATGGGCATCTTACACAGAGATAGCTGTTAGCTTCAACAATATGTTATAAATGTGATCTGTCAAAACTATCCCTGAAGAAGAAAAACTTAAAGACCCAACAGATTCTCAAACGTCTAGAAATATGATTTTCTGTTTCAACTTCAAAATAATCCCTTGGCTTCTTCAGAGAATGCATATAGATTTCCCTAAAAGTTTTGTTTTTTTTTCCAGAGCATCCCAGAATAAAATATGTTTTAGTGCTACAGGGCTACTTTATATCCTTTTCTCAACATTAAAATTTTCATTTATTTCACCGTTTGTTGAGTCATGTATAATTAGGGTAATATTGATATATTGATAAACAAAGTTGCTACTGATAAAATATAGTGAAAAGCATAAAATGGATATATCAGGTCGTATATAACTCAGTTGAGCTTTAGGAAAAATAGACATCTTTGCATCACTGTAAAATAGGATAATATGTTGTCTGCATTTTTTTTTTTTTGCAAGGATTTTACATTAGAGTTGCACTTAAAAGATTCAGGAAGTGTGTCTGAAATTTTGGGGTTCATATTCAGCACATGCAGGAAATATAAGAAAGTAATTTTTTGAGAGTCTAGATGGAAAAAAATCAATTATATCTTATTTCCAACTCTAATGTATAAAAGAAATAGAGCTTTATAGTGAAAAAGAAGGTGAAAATAGTGTTGTAAACAGTCTTATGTGAGGCGAAATTCCATTTCTGTTTGTAACAAATAAGTATAGGCATTTATGAAGAAGATGAAGGGCTGTAAAAATGTTGTCTTTGTTCAAACAATCAGACATTGGCAAATAGCATGTAAATGACAGAAAGAAGGTGAGCTGGGCTCAGATAAGTTAAGTACATCAGCCATATAACAGGACACACAAAAGATGCAGCTTATTAATGCTTCTCATTAATTATGAGTCACTTAAAATTGGAAAATTCAAATAAGGTCAAGTCATGAGATTGGTTTCTTCCCCCTTTCCCCAAGTTAGATATATGAAGTTTATTATATTATTATATATGCACATATATACATGTGTGTTTTTCTATTAAATATCAGACACTCAGAATAATATACTCAACATTTCAATTTCTTCACAAATACATAAGTGCACACACACACACACATAGAATATACTTAAAAGACTTGTCAAAGGATATTAGTTCTATTATTACTTATTAAAAGTTAGTAATGGGCTGCCTTTCTGGGTGCCTGATGTCCTCTGTCAACATTCAGTTGTTTTGTGGAATTTGCTCAGTGTTCCAATGTTCTTTCGATGAATTTGTGGCAGAGAAAGTGATCTCCCCGTCCTATTCCTCTGCTATCTTAGGGCCGCCTCCTTATTAAAAGTTAGAAACAATTTATTGTTGTTAATCCGAAACTAATTTGTGTACAGTTCTTTGCAACCCCATGGACTGTAGCCTGCCATGCCCCTCTATTCTCTGCTGTCCCCTGGAGTTTGCTCAAATTCATGTCCATTGAGTCAGAGATGCTATCTAATCATTCATCTTCTGCCACCCCCTTTTCCTTTTGCTTTCAATCCTTCCTGGAATCAGGGTACTTTTGAATGAGTTGGATCTTCCAATCAGGTGGACAAAATGAATATTCAGTGTTGATTTCAATTATGATTGACTTATATGATCTCCTTGCTGTCCTAGCAACCCACTCCAGTAGTCTTGCCTGGAGAATTTCATGGAGAAGACTGGCAGCCTACAGTCCATGGGGCTCCAAAATGTGGGACATGACTGAACAACTTTTACTTTCACACTTTCACTTGCTGTCCAAGGATCTCTCAAGAGTCTTCTCCAGCACCACAATTCAAAAGCATCAATTCTTTGGCACTCATCCTTCTTTATGGTCTGACACTCACATCCGTACATGACTATTAGGAAAAAACAACAACATAGCTTTGACTACGGAAATTTGCAGGCAAAGTGATGTCACCACTTTTTAATACGAAGTCTGTCTTTTTTTTTTTTTCATAGCTTCTCTTTCAGGGAGCACAGCTCAGTTGGTTAAGAATCCGTCTGCAATACAGGAAACCCCACTTCCATTCACGGGTCAGGAAGATCCTCTGGAGAAGGAATAGGCTACCCACTCCAGTATTCTTGGGCTTCCCTTGTGGCTCAGCTGGTAAAGAATCTGCCTGTAATGTGGGAGACCTGGGATGGGAAGATCCCCTGGAGAAGGGAAAGGCTACCTACTCCAGTATTCTGGCCTGGAGAATACCATGGACTGTAGTCCATGGGGTCCCAAAGAGTCGGACATGACTGAGCAATTTTCACTTTCACAAGTAGCAAGCATGTTTTAATTTCATTAGCACTGATTTTGGAGCCCCAGAAATTAAAATCTGTCACTGTTTCCATTGTTTCCCCATCTGTTTGTCATGAAGTGATGGGACTAGATGCCATTATCTTAGTTTTTTTGAATGCTGAGTTTTAAACCAGCTTTTTCACTATTTTTTTTTTCACCCTCATCAAGAGTCTCTTTAGTTCCTTTTCACTTTCTACCATGAGAATCATACCATCTGCACATCTGAGGTTGCTATTTTTCCTGAAAATCTGCAATCCAGCTTGTTAGTCATCCAGCTGGCATTTCACATGATGTACTCAGCATAAGTTAAATAAACAGGTGACATACACAGCCTTGATGTACTCCTTCCCCAATTTTGAACCAGTCATTTCTTTATGTCCATTTCTAACTTTTGTTCCATGACCTACATACAGGATTCTCAGAAGACAGGTAAAGCAATGTTGTACTGCCTTTTCCTTAGGAAAAATTTGTGTATCCACCCAGTCAAAACTTTAGTATAGTCAAGGAAGCAGAAGTAGATGTCTTTCTGGAAGTTCTATATTGTTCCATGATCCAACGATTCCTGGTGCTTCTGCCTCTTCAAAATCCATCTGGAAGTTCTCAGTTCACATATTTTATAAAGCCTAGATTGAAGGATTCTGAACAAAATTTTACTAGCTTGTGAAATGAACAAAACTGTACAGTAGCTGGAACATTTCTTTGGCATTGCCCTTCTTTGGGATTGGATGAAAACTGACTTTTTCCAGTCCTGTAGCCACTGCTCAGTTTTCCAAATTTGCTGGCATATTTAGTGCAGCATTTTCACAGAATTATCTTTTAGGACTGAAACAGCTGAACTGGAATTCCATCATTTCCACTTGCTTTTTTTGTAGTGATGCTTCCTAAGGCCCATTTGACTTTACATTCTGGGACTCTGGCCCTAGATGAGTAACCACACTATCATGGTTATCTGGGTCATTAAGATCTTTCTTGTATACTTTTTCTGAATATTCTTGCCACCTTTTCTTAAAATCATCTGCTTCTGTTAAATCCTTACTGCTTCTGTCCTTTATCATGCCCTTCTTTGCATGAAATGTTCCCACGATATTTCAGATTTTCTTGAAGAGTTCTCTAGCCTTTTCCATTTATTGTGTTCCTCTCTTTCCTTGCATTGTTCACTTAAGAAGGGCTTATTATATCTCCTTGCTATTTGCTGGAAATCTGCATTCATTTGGGTATATCTTTCCTTTTGTCCCTCACTTTTTACATCTCTTCTTTTCTAATTTGTTTTTAAAGCCACCCCAGACAACCACTTTGCCTTCTTATTTATATTTTTCTTTGGGATGGTTTTGATCACTGCTTCCTGTACAATATTATGAACTTCCATCCATACTTCTATAGGCAATCTATCTATGAGTTCTAATCTCTTGAATCTATTCTTCACCTCCAGTGTATACTTATAAGGGACTTGATTTAGGTCATATATGAATGGCCTAGTGGTTTTCCATACTTTCTTCAATTTAAGCCTGAATTATGCAATAAGTAGCTCACGATCTGAGACATTGTCTGATCTGGGTCTTAGTTTTCCTGATTTAAATAGCATTAAATAAGGGATCAGGAACATAGGGTCTTATGAGCACAATCAATCTGATTTCAGTATTCACCATATAGTGATGTCCATGTGTAGAATTGTCTTATTGTGTTGTTAGAAAAAGATGTTTGTTATGACCAGCTTCTTTTCTGGACAAAACTCTGTTAGCCTTTGACTTGCTTCATTTTGTACTCCAAGACCAAACCAGAGATCAAATTGTCAACATCCGTTGGGTCATCAAAAAAGGAAGACAGTTCCAGAAAAACATCTACTTCTGCTTTATTGACTATGCCAAAGCCTTTGACTGTGTGGATCACAGCAAACTGTGGAAAATTATTAAAGATATGTGAATACCAGACCACCTGATCTGCCTCCTGAGAAATCTGTATGCAGGTCAGGAAGCAACAGTTAGAACTGGACATGGAACAACAGACTGGTTCTAAATTGGGAAAGCAGTATGTCAAGGCTGCATATTGTCACCTTGCTTATGCAGAGTACATCATGAGAAGTGCTGGGCTGGGTGAAGCACAAGCTGGAATAAAGATTGCCAGGAGAAATATCAATAACCTCAGATATGCAGATATCACCACCCTTATGGCAGAAAGGGAAGAAGAATCAAAGAGCCTCTTGATGAAAGTGAAAGAGGAGAGTGAAAAAGTTGGCTTAAAACTCAACATTCAGAAAACGAAGATCATGGCATCTGGTCCCATCACTTCATGGCAAATAGATGAGGAAACAATGGAAACAGTGGCAGATGTTATTTTTTTTTGACTCCAGAATCACTGCAGATGTTGACTGCAGCCATGAAATTAAAAGAAACTTGCTCATTAAAGAGTTATGACCAACCCAGAGAGCATATTAAAAGTAGAGACATTATTTTTCCAACAAAGGTCTGTCTAGTCAAAGCTATGGTTTGTCCAGTAGTCAGGTATAAATGTGAGAGTTGGACTATAAAGAAAGCTGAGCACCAAAGAACTGATGCTTTTGAACTGTGGTGTTGGAGAAGACTCTTGAGAGTCTCTTGGCCTGCAAGGAGATCAAATCAGTCAATCCTAAAAGAAATCATTCCTGAATATTCATTGGAAGGACAGATGCCAAAGCTGAAGCTCTGATACTTTAGCCACCTGACGTGGGGAACTGACTCATTTGAAAAGATCCTGATACTGGGAAAGATTGAAGGCAGGAGGAAAAGAGGACGACAGAGGATGAGATGGTTGAATGGCATCACTAACTCAATGGACATGAGTTTCAGTAAACTCAGGGAGTTGGTGATGGACAGGGAGGCCTGGTGTGTTTCATTCCATGGGGTCGCAAAGAGTCAGACACGACTGAGCGACTGAACTGAACTGGCCAAACTTGCTTGTTATTCTGGGTGTCTCTAGAATTCTTACTTTTATATTCTGATTCTCTGTGATAAAAAAAAAATCTCTCTTTGGTGTTAGTTCTAGAAAGTGCTGTAGGTCTTCATAGAACCAGTCAAGTTCAGCATTTTTGGCAACAGTGTTTGGGGTATAGACTTGGATTGCTGTGATGTTGAATGTTTTGCTCTGGTAATGAACCAAGATCATTCTGTTTTTGAGACTACATGCAAACATTGCTTTGGACACTTTTGTTGACTATGAATGCTACTTCTTTTCATCTAAGGATTTATGCCCACTGTACCAATTTCAGTTCAGTTCAGTTCAGTCACTCAGTCGTGTCCAACTCTTTGCAACCCCATGAATCACAGCACACCAGGCCTGCCTGTCCATCACCAACTCTCGGAGTTCACAGTCTTTAATAAGGCATCAGGAACATGGGGTTTTTGAGATAATATATTTCATCAAGATTTTCACTTTAAGGAATAAGACTATAAGGCATAGCTCATGATATAAAACGACATGAAAAATATAATTGAAATCTGTGTATGAACTGGTACAATTTTAAGTAAATGCATAGAAATGCCTGAAGTCACAGGACATTAATTTTCTAGAATGATGAGATAATATGTAAATTTTATCCTCCCATTTCTTATGTTTACATTTTACAAAATCTCATTCTGCAAATATAGATT
>SJYT01052776.1:29188-66265 GCA_006410635.1 Cephalophus harveyi | reverse complement strand
AGTGTTCTAGTTTCATTCTTCTACAAGTGGTTGACCAGTTTTCCCAGCACCACTTGTTAAAAAGATTGTCTTTAATCCATTGTATATTCTTGCCTCCTTTGTTGAAGATAAGGTGTCCATAGGTGTGTGGGTTTATCTCTGGGCTTTCTGTTTTGTTCCATTGATCTGTAATTCTGTCTTTGTGCCAGTACCATACTGTCTTGATGACTGTGTGAGCCACCAATTTTTAAGATAAGGTCCACTTATAACTTAGTTTTTTTTTTAATTGTTAAAATAATGCTATAATCATATTAAAGGGCATTTAAAAGAAAATGTTTTCAACCTTTACAAACTAAATTTAACTATTTTCATCTCTCCTCATTCCCTTCCAAAATTTGTGTGTGTGTGTGTGTGTGTGTGTGAGTGAGTGTGTGTGCTCAGTCATGTCCGACTCTTTGCAGCTACATGGACTGTAGCCTGCCAGGATCCTCTGTCAGTGGGCTCTTCTGGGCAAGAATAATGAAGTGGGTTGCCATTTCCTACTCCAGGGGATCTTCTTGACCCAAGAATCAAAACCATGGCTTTTTGCACCTCCTGCATTAGCAGGCAAATTCTTTACCACTAGCGCTACCTGGGAAGCCCTGAATATAAAATGCTGCATTCTCCTTTTGAAACCTTTTAGTGTTTCATAAATACTCCTTTCTGTTGCTACATAATTTCTTGTCCATCATTTTCAATAGCAGCCTACTATTCCACCAAGCTGATAAATTTGCTTAATAGTTTTCCTACTGTTGAACTTTTAACATAATTCAGCATTCTTCCCATTATACTTTTGTAAATGTGTTTGTACATGTATTCATTTTCTTCTTTTGACTTGTTGTTTAGAAGTTTCAAGAATTGAATTTACTGGGTTTGAGACTGGTAACATTTTATGGCCTTTGATAGAGACTGGGCCCTAAAAATATTGTACGAGTATATCCTGGTACCACGAGGTGATGTATGGTATGCTGGCAGAAATGACAGAAATGAGAAATCTAAAAATTATTTTTCTTTTTTTTTTTGTTAGTTGAATAATGTGTATAAGTGGTTCATGTATTCAGCATGTCTGTTGAACTCATACTGAGAGGGGTATGGTGCCAGGTACTAAGGAATCTGTATGCAGGTCAAGAAGCAACAGTTAGAACTGGACATGGAACAACAGACTGGTTCCAAATCAAGAAAGGAATATGTCAAGGCTGTATATTGTCACCCTGCTTATTTAACTTCTATGCAGAGTACATGATGAGAAATGCTGGGCTGAATAAAGCACAAACTGGAATCAAGATTGCCAGGAGAAATATCAATAACCTCAGATAGGCAGATGACACCACGCTTATGGCAGAAAGCAAAGAAGAACTAAAGAACCTCTTGATAAAAGTGAAAGAGGAGAGTGAAAAAGTTGGCTTAAAGTTCAACATTCAGAAAACTAAGATCACGGCATCTGGTCCCATCACTTCATGGCAAATAGGTGGAGAAACAATGGAAACGGGGAGAGACTTTATTTTGGGGGGCTCCAAAATCGCTGCAGATGGTGACTGCAACCATGAAATTAAAAGACACTTACTCCTTGGAAGAAAAGCTATGACCAACCTAGACAGCATATTAAAAAGCAGAGACATTACTTTGTCAACAAAGGTCCATCTAGTCAAAAGCTATGGTTTTCCCAGTAGTCATGGATGGATGTGAGTTGGACCATAAAGAAAGCTGAGCACAGAAGAACTGATGCTTTCGAACTGTGTGTGGTGTTGGGGAAGACTTTTGAGAGTCCCTTGGACTGCAAGGAGATCCAACCAGTCAATCCTAAAGGAAATCAGTCCTGGGTGTTCATTGGAAGGACTGATGCTGAAGCTGAAACTCCAATACTCTGACCCCCTGATGAGAAGAGCTGACTCATTGGAAAAGACCCTGATGGTGGGAAAGATTGAAGGCGGAAAGAGAAGGGGATGACAGAGGATGAGATGGTTGGATGGCATCACTGACTCTGTGGACATGAGTTTGAGTAAGCTCTGGGAGTTGGTAATGGACAGGGAAGCCTGGCGTGCTGCAGTCCACGGGATTACAGAGTCAGACGTGACTGAACAAGTGAACTCAACTGAACTGAGGGACACTGGGATGAATACAGTTTGGGCACCGCCTAGAAGGAATTCACAATCTAGTGGGACAGATAAGAAGAGAGTGTGGTATAACAGAGACCTGTCTGTATTTCCACAGGAATGCAAATAAGGGGGTAGATTAATGTTTACTTCTGTTTTTCTGGAACATAGGCAGACTTACCCTGAAAGTGGATTCCTGCAGAATGTGTTGGAGTTTTCCAAAGGGTAAGGCATTCCTCATTTTGGTTTTTGTTTTCATCTGTATTCCCTTGTTTATTACATTCCTTCTCAATGTGTTTGCTTTTTGTAGTTTCTCTTGCATGGATTACCTGTTTATTTATTTTTGTAATTTTCAATTGCGTTAATAGTAATATTTGTAGGAACTTAGTATCATAACAAGCAAAGCTAACAAGGATAATAATGTCACAACAACCATCTGTTGGAAGGAAAAGAAAAAGGATCACAATGTTGAGCTGAGATGTGGGAGAGCATGAATACCTATCTCAGAAAGAAAAACGATGTGCCTAAGTTCACTCCCAAGACCAGATAATGACTTTCAAAAAAAGACATGTCTAGTTCATTTTAAAAATCATTTTAAAATTTATTTATCCTTGAATCATGGCAGAGTAGTTCCCAAGTACTGGGCCAGGCTTATGAACTGGTTCATCATATGATAAGCAATAGAATGTCATACAAAGAGCATGGATTTTGGAGGGAGACAACCTGGGTTTAAGTCCTGGTTTGACCACATACAAGCTGTATTGGTTTTCTCCTGTTTCTACCTTCTCAGCCTATTTTCACATCTCTTAAATTGGAGGGTCAATCATACCTACCCTCTAATGAAAATATTAGTGTTAAATTAGGTAATAGGTAGAAAGTAGTTGAAAAAGGAAATGGCAACCCACTCCAACATTTTTGCCCAAAGAATGCCATGGACAGGGGAGCCTGGCAGGCTACAGTCCATGGGGTCACAAGAATCAGACATGATTTAGCCACTAAACTACCACCACCATAAAGTAGTTAGTACATCACATGACACATGGTATCCATTCAATAAATCCTAGTCTTGTTCATTGTTACTGGGTTGGGAAGATAAGACAAAATTCTAGGAAGGACTAATTCTCTTCTACCTTGTTGACAGCACGAATTAACTGAAGAATCCTAACAAGGAAACTCCCCATACCACCAAGATGGGGAAAGTCATGCTATGAATACATAAACAGTCTGATAAGACAATAGAGAGTTCAGTTCAGTTCAGTCACTAAGTTGTATCCAACTCTTTGCAGTCCCATGAACCGCAGCACACCAGGTCTCCCTGTCTATCACCAACTTTCGGAGTTCACCCAAACCAATGTCCATTGAGTCCATAATGAGTGGAGTGGCTCTGTTTCTCCAGGGTAGAGGGGAAAGGGGAGGATATTTAGAAGAGATTTAGAGGTAAATTGCAATTCTGCTTTCAGCATGACTAATTTTCCCTTTGAAAATTAGCAACTCTTTAGTAAAACTCTTGATAGAGCTCCATTAGGATTTGTGTGTGACAAAGAGTAGCTACTAATGGCCCTTAATGATGAGTAAGTGTTTTGCTCTGAATATGACTTATTTAATGGAAAGTAATGGCTGTCTCACTGCAGCAAGAAGAGTGATGCTAAGTGGCCTCTTCACATGTATGTTCCTTTTAGTGCTGGCCTGTGGCAGACCACACATACTTGAGAGACACTAAACAAAAAGGACTCAGGCCCACCTGGTAACAACCACTATACAGTGCACCCAGAAACTGCTTTCAGTCCATTTTCCTCATGCTCCATGGTGCTTCCTATCCATTCTCAACCTCTTTGTGGTTCTAAAGGTGGAGACTATTGATCTAATGGAAACGAACCAGAAAGTAAGGAAGTCTATTTTCCTTCTCTGAGTCAAATCTCCACTAAGTAGCAGATGAGAACATCTGTATCTTCATCTAGAAAATGAGGCTTGGGCTCAAGGACCTTAAAGGCCTGTCCTTGTGAATCTGGTTTTCAGTGTTCCCCAGCTTCTGTTTCATTTCTAAATGGAAATATGGGATTACTGAAGCACACACTTGAAACATGAAATTGATAGGTTGATTGAAAGCAAAAAAAAAAAAAAAAAAAAAACTTCACAGGCTGGCTGACTTCTCCATGTATTCAGCATGCCAGAGGGTAGCACCCTAGCCCACTTTCTGCCCCAAAAGTATTTGAGAGCTGTCATAGCAAACACCCTCTTCCAACAACACAAGAGAAGACTCTACACATGGACATCACCAGATGGTCAATGCCAAAATCAGATTGATTATATTCTTTGCAGCCGAAGATGGAGAAGCTCTATACACTCAGCAAAAACAAGACCAGGAGCTGACTGTGGCTCAGATCATGAACTCCTTATTGCCAAATTCAGACTGAAATTAAAGAAAGTGGAGAAAACCACTAGATCATTCAGGTATGACCTAAATCAAATCCCTTATGACTATACAGTAGAAGTAAGAAATAGATTTAAGGGACTAGATCTGATAGACAGAGTGCCTGATGAACTACGGATGGAAGTTCATGACATTGTACAGGAGACAGGGTTCAAGACCATCCCCAAGAAAAAGAAATGCAAAAAAGCAAAATGGCTGTCTGAGGAGGCCTTACAAATAGCTGTGAAAATAAGGGAAGCGAAAAGCAAAGGAGAAAAGGAAAGATATATCCATTTGAATGCAGAGTTCCAAAGAATAGCAAGGAGAGATAAGAAAGCCTACCTCAGCTATCAATGCAAAGAAATAGAGGAAAAGAACAGAATGGGAAAGACTGGAGATCTCTTCAAGAAAATTAGAGATACCAAGGGAACATTTCATGCAAAGATGGGCTCAATAAAGGACAGAAATGGTAGGGACCTAACACGAGCAGAAGATATTAAGAAGAGGTGGCAAGAATACACAGAAGAACTGTACAAAAAAGATCTTCACGACCAAGATAATCACGATGGTGTAATCACTCACCTAGAGCCAGACATCCTGGAATGTGAACTCAAGTGGGCCTTAGGAAGCATCACTGCAAACAAAGCTAGTGGAAGTGATGGAATTCCAGTTGAGCTATTTCAAATCCCAAAAGGTGATGCTGTGAAAGTGCTGCACTCAATATGTCAGCAAATTTGGAAAACTCAGCAGTGGCCACAGGACTGGAAAAGGTCAGTTTTCATTCCAATCCCAAAGAAGGGCAATGCCAAAGCATGTTCAAACTGCTGTATAATCATGCTCATTTCACAGGCTAGCAAGGCTGTGCTCAAAATTCTCCAAGCTAAGCTTCAACAGTACATGAACCGGGAACTTCCAGATATACAGGCTGGATTTAGAAAAGGCAGAGGAACCAGAGAGCAAATTGCCAACATCCTCTGGATCATCGAAAAAGCAAGAGAGTTCCAGAAAAAACATCTATTTCTGCTTTATTGACTATACCAAAGCCTTTGACTGTGTGGATCACAATAAACTGTGGAAAATTCTGAAAGAGATGAGAATACCAGATCACCTGACCTGCCTCCTGAGAAACCTGTATACAGGTCAGGAAGCAACAGTTAGAACTGACTCTGTTCTGAGTCTCCTCCTCGGTGGCAGCTCTTCAGGCTTTCGTCACAGAGGAGCACTCTGATGTCTCCACTGAAAGCTCACAGAACACTTGCCTACTTCTCTGGTCATTCTGGACCTCAGTCTGTCCAGGTCATTTGGTGCAGCCAGCAGGCCACAAAAGAATTCCCTTTTGAGTGGACGTCAACTCTTGTCTGGCCCAGTAGTTCAGTAGGAGATCTCTACCTAGGCTAATTTGAAAATGCAACAGTAGAATGAATGGATTTGGGTTGGTCATGACAACAAGTTGTTTTTATCTCCTTGTGGCAAATCTGCTTAGTGGGGCAAGAGAAGTCTTAATTAACAGACAGGACAGAAAATGTGGCCTACATACATGATGTCATTTAAGATCTGGGAGAGTCCCCTCCCCATCTCCACTTTGTTCTCACTCATCTTATCTTTGATCCATCCCATTGGTTTCATTAGTGTCCTCTTCCAAATGAAATTTTCCCTAGATTTTTGAAAACATGGTGTGCATTGTTTGAGTCATCATTCTGAAAGTTCTAGCATGGGCATTGGTACTATTTCTTGACTAGATTTTCAGAGATGAGTCAGAACAAGGAGTAAGAAAACCAGAGAAAATTAGCGGCAGAAATGCTTAAACGTTATATTCGTGAATAAACTCATAGATAAGAGAAACTTGATTTCCTTGGCCATCTGGTGGTTCGTAAATTTAAGTTTTTATTTTTACATAATAAATAACAGACCCATGGGCGACTTTGGATATCTTGTTTCCTTTGCTGGGTTCAGGATTAGGGGATAATCCTGAGACTGTTCATTGTGTATTCTCAACACATGTAGGCATTAAACCCATCAGGAGGTTGAGTACTCTGTGTTCACCAGAAGACCATTCCAGTTGAAAATGGTTTTTAAATAACAGGGGCTTTGCATCAGCTTTCCTATCTACCCAGCTAGAGTTCCCAAGTCTGGGCAGCTGCATCCTGTTATATATTACAGAATAACAAAGAGGAGTACAAGGGCAGGGACACTTCAGACAATCATGATCTAACACGTACTTGCTTCCGTGCTCTCTGTTTCCAGGTGATTCTGTTGCTCCTTCTGCCAAATTCCCCAAAGAAGTTTTCTTTAAACAAACTGTGTCTCTGGTTGCTTCATTCATTCACTCATTCATTTAAGCATACATCCAACAAATTATCTACTGAAAATCTTCTCTGTGTTATGGGCTGGGGTAGGCCCTGGGCATATAGTGTTGAACAAGGACAGCTTACTATCTAAGACTGAAGACAGTTATTCATGAAATCATAAAGATTGATACTTTAGTGCCAGAAGTCTTGGGAAAATTTCCCACGTGGATTTATACCCTTTCCTCCCAATAGTGTTTCTTTTTCTGCCTTTAAAGTCCTGTCTCTCTAATGAAAATGGAATACCCCACTCAATGATTCCATGGAATCCTAGGAAAGATGTCACTGCCCCCACTGCCCAGTAATTTGGGGTGGCAAGGAGTGCTCCCAAAGCCAAGAACTGGTAGGATCATAGAACTGAGTGTCAGGCCTGCTAACACACATTTTATATATAGCACACTAGCAACTGGACTTGGCATATGGGGCCAGATGTGGCAGTGGTCTTCCTGAGTGCATGCGTACTAAGTCACTTCAGTCTTGTCTGACTCTTTGTGACCCCATGGACTATGGCCCACCATGTTCCTTTGTCCATGGGATTCTCTAGGCAAGAATACTGGAGTGGATTGCCATGTCCTTCTCCAGGAGATCTTCCCTACCTAGGGCTTGAACCTGCGTCTCCTTCGGCTCCTGCATTGCAGGGAGATCCTTTACTGCTGAGCCACCAGGGAAGCCCAATGATCTTCCTAGTTCCCCATTTTACCCACCTGCCCAAACCAGCAGAGTCACTGAAGGCTGATACCTGCAGCCAATCCTGACCAACAGTAGGGAGAGACAGGGGTGAGAAGAGGGTGGTAGTTACACATAAGGATCATAGAATTTTAGAGTTGGTGTGGTCTATACACTTGATACCCATAGTATGGTCCATAGACCAGCAGCATAAACATAACTTGGGAGCTTCTTGGAAAAGCGGAACATCAGGCTCCATCCCAGACCTACTGAATCTGGATCTGCCTTTGTATGATATCCCCAGGTGATTTGTAAACATATGAAATTTTTATAAAGATGCTTATATAAATTTATTTTTATTTATTTATATTTTGGCCATGCCACTCAGCATGTGGGATCTTAGTGCAATGGAATTGTGGACTGCTTAAGTTGCAGGGGGCATGGGTTCGATTCCTTGTCAGGGAACTAAGATCAGACCCTGACCATCTTCTCTCTCTGTCTTTTAAAGGATATGCAAGCCTCAGTGATAAGAAGAAGGAAGTCTAGAAAGCAAAAATGAATCTTCAAATTACCAAAGGGTTGCTACTGCTGCTGCTGCTGCTAAGTCAGTTCAGTCGTGTCCGACTCTGTGCCACCCCAGAGACGGCAGCCCACCAGGCTCCCCCGTCCCTGGGATTCTCCAGGCAAGAACACTGGAGTGGGTTGCCATTTCCTTCTCCAATGCATGAAAGTGAAAAGTGAAAGTGAAGTCACTCAATCGTGTCTGACTCTTAGTGACCCCATGGACTGCAGCGCACCAGGCTCCTCCGTCCATGGGTTTTTCCAGGCAAGAGTACTGGAGTGGGGTGCCATTGCCTTCTCCAACCAAAGGGTTGGGGGAAATTAAGAAGAATAGCTTTCATTTTCCAAAGATGAAAATAAAAACACCTCTTTTCTGTGTTTTGAGTATAATTCAGGACAACTCAGGCTGATTTAGATTCTCCAAAGGTCAACATTTTTAACAGGGCAGATGGTAAGTCGATAGTATCTTACTTCTAATGCAATTTATTGCCTCAAATTTTGATATCTTTGCTATTAATAAGGAATATGTCCCTGAATACAGTCCTAAGAAACATGATGAAGTCCCTGAACCATCTCACCTGCACTTGGGGACCAAGGCTTGCTCCAGGTAGCATGGGAAAAGAGTGAAGCTGATCTAGAACATTCTTCTTCCGTTGTCACTTCTTTGGGGGCTGGCTCTTGCCCCTTTAGGTAATGCTCCCTTTTTATTTGGTCCCTAATGCTCTCTCCCTGCCTGTTCTCTCCCCTAGCAAAGAAGAGGCCACCTGCTAAAAATATCCAGTCATGTAACAGGTTACTAGAGTGTCTGAACATGAAAAAAAAGAAAAGAAAGAAACCCATGGAGAGGGGAAAACTTAGCCCAAAAGGATGGTTGCTCAAGCTGGAACTCAAGCTATGAATGTGGATGAAGGTATAATGCAGTGGGGCCTTCAGATCCCATTCATTGCCGTTTGTTTGCTTTTCCCATAGAAAAGGTCAGATCTGAGAAAGACACCTGCCCTTGCCTGGCTTCGTAAGGGGATTAGTAAGGAAAAACCAGGTCAGAGATGTGAAAGTGCTTTTGACACAAATCAAATCAGGGTTTTGATTTTTCCCAATCTAATATCTCCCTGCCTTAGGGTCAGTTTCTGCCCCAATCTCTCCATCTTTCAAAATGAGAATACTATATACTCCTGCATTTCTTTGCAAAGCTGCTGGGTTAAAAGGAAACAATTGTGTTGATCGCAATGCCCATTGGATCAAAAATGTATGAGATGATTGTCTCAACTGGACCAATGGCATCACAGAAGAACCGTGGTTGTTTTCAGTCTGCAGTTCAAATTGGTCTGGAGTTAAGCAAGGCTCAGGCAGGTGAAAATTTGGCACCTTGGAACCACACACCAGAGGAATGAACACTCCTGCTGTGTTTGATGGCTGGAGGACAGAAATAGTTCTGCTTCATTTTAAGAACTAACCCCATGCCATTTACTTTTTGTTTTCTCTGGAAGTTAACCCAGATGCCTTTGGGGGACAAAGGGTACTTCTGAAGGTGTGGTCTTTGGACCCACTGCATCAGAATTCCATGCTTGCTACAAATGTAAATTCTTGGCCCAAGCATCTTGCCAAACCCACTGATTCAAGATCTCCTGGGGTGGGACCAGGAATGCCATACAGTAAACAAAAGGATGATTCTCTGACAGACTAATGTATGTGACCCACAAGCACCAGTGGATTGAATTCTTCAAATATTGCTGTCAGGAAGTGGTTCTCCACCCTGGCCATGCACAAGAACCACCTGGAAGACCAGTAGATAGAACACCCGTGGCCCGCCCATCCTGGACTGATTAAGTGAGATTTTCTAGTGCTGAGGCCCTAGTATCTGCATTTTTTAAAAGCTCCTCTGGTGATTTTAGGTGTGCAATCAGGGCTCAGGACAACCTTTAGTACCATTGTTGGAATCCCTCCGCAGCTGCCCCTACTCAAGGGCTCTCCCAGCTCAGGTACGCTGCCTCCCAGCCCTTCTCGAGCTTCATTTCTGCACACTTGTTAAGGGTCAGAAGACCCCCAACAGCACATTCCATGTGCTTCATACTGAGAAAGTCAAAGATCAACCAAAGAGGAATAGATTTTGTTAAGGAGCCCAGTCCAGCAGGAGAAACAGTCGCAATCACAAAGGGCAGATAGAAGCCATCTCTCTAGTTGACCCCGTTGATCCTCTGGGTTCTTGAAATAAGGCCCTTGGTCTACCACCCACCAGAGAATTACTTGCTTACGAAGATCCCTTGCTTTACCCTTCTCTTATCTCCATGTTCAAAAGATCTTTTAAAAGATCTGATTTTGAAAGTCCCTGGAAGGCATTGTAGTCCTCAAATTATTTGGGCCTATGTGACTTTCTACCTAGATCCTGACGATTCTGTCAGGTATAAGTTACAAATTGTTTGGTCTCAGCCCTTGGGACACTGGCCTGGGCTAGCACATGAATGTAGGAGAGCAGAGGTAGAGTGACAAGTCCTGACTCATAGGGTATAAGAAGGAGCTGCTCTTTCCTCTGCCAAAAAATAAATCTTTATGTTCAAATTCAGTGTCTGTGAAAAACCCTTTCTTAAACTCATCTCATTGAATTCTCCCTGGAGATGATGAGGTTATAGGCAGCAATTCCATTCAGGCTAATGTATGGAGTAATTTATAATCTACTTCCCCTCCTATAAAAGGACTTAATTAAGGTTAGAATTTTACTCTTTAATCATCTAATGCAGAACAGAAGGCATGGACATTAGACAGTTCCAAGAGTCAAAATGAGTCATCCTGATTTTTTAAAAATTTTATTATTTTTTTAAAGTCTTTATTGAATTTGTTACACTATTGCTTCTATTTCCTGTTTTGTTTTTTTGGCTGTGAGGCATGTGGGATCTTAGCTCCCTGACCAGGTAGCTAACCTGCACCCCCTGCATTGGAAGGCAAAATCTTAACCCACTAGACCAACAGGGAAGTCCCATGGGTCATCTTTAGGCTGGCTGCCTGGTTTTTCAGATGGTAGCTTTTGCTTCTTCCCCTTCCTGTAATAAGTTACTTTTTATAATCTATCAGCTAAGGAATTATTTAGGCACTGTTAAGTCATCTCCTACCTAACACCAAAATATATTCTCTTCAAAAAAAGGGAGAAGAAAGTTTTTGGTGACCGTGACCTCGTTTATCTTGACATTTGAAGGAGCCACAAAGGAACCTTTCTCATTTCATTTTATGGAATTCATAGGTTCTCACTCCTACTCTGATCTGGTATACCTTTCAGAAATTTAGCTTTGTGAGAAAAATTCTACTTATTTTTTAACCCCAACTTGGCAATGATGTGTGCTTGCCTGGAACAGATAATTTAGGCTCCTAGCTTCTCATTTAACATTAAAGTTTGTCTCTTTTATTTATACCCATGGCAAACCCACTCCAGTACTCTTGCCTGGAAAATCCCATGGACAGAGGAACCTGGTAGGCTGCAGTCCATGGGGTCGCTAGGAGTCAGATACGACTGAGCAACTTTACTTTCACTTTCCACTTTTCATGCATTGGAGAAGGAAACGGCGACCCACTCCAGCGTTCTTGCCTGGAGAATCCCAGGGACGGGGGAGCCTGGTGGGCTGCCATCTATGGGGTCTCACAGAGTTGGACACGACTGAAGCGACGCAACAGCAGGGAATGGTTAGAGTTTTGATTAGCAACCATATGAAATACCTCAGCTGCTCAATGGAGGAAAAGTGACATTAATGGCCAACTGCAGGGTAGTGGGAGGCTGTGGCAGCAGACCTAAGCATAATTATCAACTGAGCAGAAGGGCACATGGAGTGAGCTAACACTCAGTAATATGTAGGAAATTAACTAAACCAGCCAAGGATCAATAGTAAGGAACTTAGAGCCCTTTAAACATCAGGCAAAGGGATTACTTTTATCACTTACTAATATGTTATTTAATAATGATTAGCCTTTCTGCTTCCATTGATTTGATTAGTTCTATTACAATACATGATAAGCAGCAGTGGTAGAGAAGGGAGTAGTTTAGGAGCAAAATAAACATTCTGAATCCCAAGAGGGTCAATTATGAATATAGGGTGTAGCAGTGGGATGTTTTAACATCTGTATGAAATATGGTTAATTCTATGTACATAGAATACAGTTCACCCACTGAAAGTGTACAGTTCAGTTGTTCTTGTTGTAATCATCACCACTACCTAACTTTAGAACATTTTTATCACTCCAAAAAGAAACCCCACATCTATTAAGCAGTATCTTCCCTGTCTTCTCTCTCCTCAGCCCCTGGCAACCATTAATTTACTTCCTGTTCCTGTAGATTTACCTATTGTGAATATTTCAGATAATTGGAATCATACAATATGTGATCTGTTGCATCTGGTTTCTTTCACTTGGCATAATATCTTCAAGGTTCATCCATGTTGTATCAGCCACAGATTTTTATAAATTTTTAATTAATTTATTTTAATTGGAGGCTCATTACTTTAAAATATTGTAGTGGGTTTTGCCATACATTGTCATGAATCAGCCATGGGTGTACATGTGTTCCCCATCCTGAACCCCCCTCCCACCTCCCTCCCCATCCCATCTCTCAGGGTCATCCCAGTGCACCAGCCCAGAGCGCCCTGTCTCATGCAACGAACCTGGACTGGCGATCTGTTTCACATATGATAATATACATGTTTCACTGCTATTCTCTCAAATCATCCCACCCTCGCCTTCTCCCACAGAGTCCAAAAGACTGTTCTATACATCTGTGTCTCTTTTGCTGTCTTGCATATAGGGTTATCGTTACCATCTTTCTAAATTCCATATATATGCATTAGTATACTGTATTGGTGTTTTTCTTTCTGACTTACTTCACTCTGTATAATAGACTTCAGTTTCATCCACCTCAATAGAACTGATTCAAATGTATTTTTTAATGGCTGAGTAGTATTCCATTGTGTATATATACCACAGCTTCTTATCCATTCATCTGCTGATGGATATCTAGGTTGCTTCCATGTCCTGGCTATTATAAACAGTGCTGCATGGGGCAGGAGGAGAAGGGGACGACAGAGGATGAGATGGCTGGATGGCATCACGGACTCGATGGGCGTGAGTCTGAGTGAACTCCAGGAGTTGGTGATGGACAGGGAGGCCTGGCGTGCTGCAATTCATGGGGTCGCGAAGAGTCGGACACAACTGAGTGACTGAACTGAACTGAACTGAACTGAAGGAATCTCCACACTGTTCATAATCAGCCACAGATTTTTTAACATGCTTTTCTTTTTTTTTAAAGTTCATAACTAAAATGTTTAATTTTAACATGCTTTTCTAAGTTTAATTGAATTTAAAGGGATTGTAAATGAATATGATGCATAGATTTGAGCCTAATTTTTCTCTTGTTACCATATGTGAAGTTGTATTTAAAACTCAAAATAAGCTCACGAAAAAACACGAATCCTTCAATTTGCTTCCTAATTAGATGATTAGTCACATCTGTACATTTTAATATCTTATGCAGATACTATGTTTATGAAAGAAGACAATTATAGAGTGATAATGCATGAACTAATTTTGACAGTTCCCTGGATGTTCCTTCCTTAAAATGAATTTGCCCTAAAGAAGAAGGAAGAAAAATAGCTTTTCCAATTTGGCAGGTAAGTGGTCTGCTATGTTCCTAGTTGTTAAGACCACAGGTGTGACAATATCAGAGCTTGGGGGGCCCTCCTAAGGTGTAGTCAAGACAGGCTCAAATGGAATGAAGTCCAAGCAATAGTGGTGAGGAGAGTTTGGGAAAATAGGGCCAACTTTGCAGCTCATTAATTTTAACATGCTTTTCTAAGTTTAATTGAATTTAAAGAGATTGTAAGTGAATCCCTTTGGTGGATGGTACTCAGACAATAGCAATATCACATTTTCATAGTGGCTTTGTATTGCCTGGCAGTGTGCTAAGTGCTTTACATGCATCATTTCTTTAAACCCATTTTACAGCTGGGGAAACTAAGGCCCAGAGGGTTAATTAAGTAACTCAAGGTAACACTTATTTAGCAAATACTTATTATAATACATATTACATATAATATATTACAATATTTACTCCTAATAAGTAAATATTTGTTGTTGTTCAGGGGCTAAGTTGTGTCTGATTGTTTGCGACCCTATGGACTACAGCACGCCAGGCTTCCCTGTCTTTCACTATCTCCTGGAGTTTGCTCAAACTCATGTCCATTGAGTTGGTGATGCCATTCAACCATCTCATCCTCTGTCGTCCCCTTCTCCTCCTGCCCTCAATCTTTCCCAGCATCAGAGTCTTTTCCACTAAGTTGGCTCTTCGCATTAGGTGCTCAAACTATTGGGGCTTCAGCTTCAGCATCAGTCCTTCCAGTGAGTATTCAGGGTTGATTTCCTTTAGGATTGACTAGATTGATCTCCTTACTGTCCAAGGGACTCTCAAGAGTCTTCTCTAGCACTACAGTTCAAAAGCATCAGTTCTTCAGTGCTCAGCCTTCTTTCTGGTCCAACTCTCATATCCGTACATGACTACTTGGAAAACCATAGTTTTGACTATAAAGACCTTTGTCGGCAAAGTGATGTCGTTTTGGTTTTTTTTTTTAGCATGCTGTTTGACATAGCTTTTCTTCCAAGAGCAAGCATCTTTTAATTTCATGAATGCAGTCACCATCCACAGTGATTTTGGAGCCCAGGAAAATAAAAGCTGCCACTGTTTTCACTTTTCCCCATCTATTTGCCATGAAGTGGTATTATGCTGCTGCTGCTGCTAAGTCGCTTCAGTAGTGTCCGACTCTGTGCGAACCTATAGATGGCAGCCCACCAGGCTCTGCTGTCCCTGGGATTCTCATAAACAAGTAAATATTTGCTTATTATAAGTGTATAAGTGTAAATAAGTAAATCCTCCTCCGTCCATGGAATTTTCCAGGCAAGAGTACTGGAGTGGGTTGCCATTTCCTTCTCCAGAGGATCTTCCCAACCCAGGGATTGAACCTGGGTCTCCTGCATTGTAGACAGATGCTTTACCATCTGAGCCACCAGAGAAGTCAAATAAGTAAATAATAAGTGTAAATAAATAGAATTCAAAACCCAGGTCTGTCTGAATCTAGAGGTCAAACTCTTGAAATTGTTTTTAAAAATTGAACCATAGGGACTTCCCTGGCAGTCCAGTTGTTGAGAATCTGGGCTCCAACTGCAGGGGGTGAGGGTTCTATTCCTGGTCAGGGAACTGAGATCCTGCATGTGCACCATGAGACCCAAAAACTAAATACATACAATAAAAATTGAAGTAGAGTTGGTTTTAAACGTGTGTCAGTACAGCAAAGTGATTCAGTCTCTCTTTCCATATATATATATGTATATATGGAGAGATGACACGACTGAGTGACTAAGCATAGTGTCTTTGTGACCCTATGGTCTGTACCCCACCAGGGTCCTATGTCCATGGGATTCTCCTGGCAAGAATACTGGAGTGGGTTGCCATTTCCTTCTGCGGGGGATCTTCCTGACCCAAGCATTGAACCCAGGTCTCCTGTATTGCAGGCAGGTTTTCTACCATCTGAGCCACCAGGGAAGCCTATACATATTTATATTCTTTTTCATATTCTTTTCCATTATGGCTTATTACAGGATATTGAATACTGTTCGCTGTGCTATACAGTAGGACCTTGTTTATCTACTTTGTATATAGTAGTTTGTATCTGCTAATCCCAAACTCCTAATTTATCCCTCCCTCACCCCCTTTCTTCTTTGGTAACCATAAATATATTTTCTGTGAGTCTTTCTATTTCTTAGGTAAGTTCATTTGTGGCATATTTTAATTTTCACATATAAGTGATCTTACATGGTATTGTCTTTCTCTGTCTGACTTACTTCACTCAGTATGATACTCTTTAGGTATCCATCCATGTTGCTGCGAATGGCATTGTTTCATTCTGTTTTATTTAGAGCCCACCTGCTTAACTACCTAAGCTCTACTGCAAGGAGAGTCTAACTTTACACTATGTACTAAGTCTTCTTGCCATACCTAAGAGCTTTAGAGAATTGTTTTCTCTTCCATACATTCTGGTTACCAAGTGGCAGTGAAGGTACATGGTTTCAAAATGGCCCTTTTGTTTCCAGATATACCATACAAACAGCCTAAAAAGGAATAGGAACTTCCTCCTCCATCTCTAACTCAGTAACTACATGTTCTGGATTTCCAAGAAGGAAAGGAGGGGAAGAGGAAAAGAGGAGGGACTTGCAATACTTTTCCTGCTCACGTCTCCGTTCTCACCTCCAGCAACTTGCCCTCATATATATTATGCTTCTCTCATACTCAAGACCCAAATGATCATAGTGTCTTGCACACATGATGTTCCTCACCTTTATGACCTCTGGCCTTTGTTCAGATTGCCTCTATTGTGTGGAATGCCCCTCTACTCCCCTCTACCTGAGAAAGCTCCCAATTAATGATTAAGGTTCATCACCTACTTCAGAAAGCCTTCCTTAACCCCCTGCTTCTGTTTCTTCATGATAGCCTATGCATAGCTTTTTACTGTCAGATTTTCCATACAGTATCTTGTAGGTTTCTGGGTCTGTAGGTCTTAATTGTGACCTCCTTTGGGCTTCCTTGATGGCTCAGATGGTAAAGAATCTGCCTGCAATGCAGGAGACCTGGGTTCAATCCCTGGGTTGGGAAGATCCTCTGGGGAAAGGAACAGCTACTCACTCCAGTATTCTTGCCTGGAGTTCCATGGACAGAGGAGCCTGGTGGGCTACAGTTCATGGGGTCGCAAAGAGTTGGACACAACTGAGTGATTAACACTTTCACCTTCTGAGGATGAATGCTGTATTCCATTTCTCTTGGTAGTCCCAGCACCTAGCACGATGACTGCTATACAGAGAAAGTGTTCTATAAATGTTTGTTGAATGAATAAATGATCTATTATTTGTGGAGCACCTATTATATAGGCCAGGCCTTTAAAAAATACCAAGTCATTGAGCCCCCAAAACAAACCTGGAAAGAACGTACCGATATGTCAGTGTTGAAAGGAGAAGGAATTAAACAGACTTACTCAGTTACTAAGTGGTAGTGCTGTGATTCAGACCCAGGCCTCAGTGACTCGAAAGCTTGGCTCTGTCCAGGTACCCTTACTGTCTCTTACTATCGAAAACTGACTTTGGATTTAAAATATCTGTTCTGTGTGGCCACATACCATGGAAATGGTCCCTAAGTTCAAACATTTCCACATACAAGTTGAATTCAGTTGCTCAGTCGTGTCCAGCTCTTTGGAACCCCACGGACTACAGCATGCCAGGTCTCCCTGTCCATCACCAACTCCCGGAATTCAAACATTTTCACGTACAAGTTCGTCTCTCAAATGTCCTCTCACTTAGAAGCAACTCACAAATCCTCTGTCATACAGTATACCTTGATTTTTTTTTTTTTTTTGACAGTTTTGTGAATAGAGCCATAGAAGTTTGGCTGGAATTCAATACCAGCTTCTTCATGAAGCTCTATAATTCAGTATTTTCAGTCAAGAGTGATCACCCCACTGTGTTTGTCAAAAGCAAGCAGAGATGATTTTCTGCTACTTATAAGCATGGAAAATAAAAAGCAAGCAATAGAAATTCAAGAGTGATATACACCATTTACTGCCAGTACTTTTGTAAGATTAGATTTGGTTAAATAATTTAATATTTTAAAATTCATATAGCATCTAATCAATTCATCCAGATGGTGGGCAGGGGCTCCTGGAAAGGCTCAGAGGCTTTTAGAAGTCTTTGTTTACACTTAGATATAAGATCTTTTATAGCTTCCCACTGACATCATCATCTGATTTTATCAGGCAGTAATGGAGCTGGTTTCTGATCTCTGAAGCATTGCTAGAACCACCAGATTGGTTATAAATATCTTGCTTTGATGTAGATCATTGCCCTCACCTAGCACAGGCCTCTTTCTTTTTCTATCATAAACAAGAAATCATCTCAGGCCACCTCCATTGTTATAGGCTGTGAAACTGTGTTCTAAGTTATTAAGAGGCACTGTTCCTTTTCACAGCTGGTGCAGTGGTAAAAAATTCACCTGCCAATGTGGGAGACGCAAGAGACAACAGTTCAATCCCTGGATCAAGAAGATCCCCTGCAGTAGGAAATGGCAACGCATTCCAGTATTCTTGACTAGAAAATTCCATGGACAGAGGAGTCTGGAGGGCTGGAGTCCATGGGGTCGCAAAGAGTCAGACACGACTGAGCACCTGAGCATGTTCTTCCTTTTTCCTCCTCAAACTGTGTTCACGGTAAAAACATAAGTGTCAGAGCCAGAATTTAATGCCTCATCAGACCCCAAGGCCCGTGTCTTTCCCGCTACATTAAGTTGCCTCCCAAGTTAAAATCTGTTGTTGTTCTTCCAAGTCAGTGGAACCGGTCCCCAAATTCTAACATTTCAGTGTCCAAATCACCTCTTCCTTGTGGCTCTTTCATTCTAAGAAACAACAGAAAATATCCTCTATATTTTCTTTAACAGGAAGATTTTATGTTATTCAGAACAAGGTTCATTCTGCTAACCACAGCAATAAGAGATTTATAGGAATCACTTTCCTTGAGGACACTTCTAGGAGAATTGCATGGGATACTTCATATAACTTGTCGTTCATTATGTAGAAGCCTTCCAGCCCAACGGTCAATGTACCTTTAGTCAAAGATGGGAACAAAAACTCCATATTACGTTCTTCAAACAGCTGTGACTGTGCTATCATTCCTAATCCTCTGGTCTTATTCATCTTTGGGTGTATTTTCCCAAACTGCAACAAAGAGTTTGATTTCTTTGATATTTAATCTGTATGTGTTCCTCAACATACTACCTAGAATCAGGTATGTCTGTTTGCAAATAAAGAGCTTGAAGTTACAGATGTAGATTGGAGACGATTGTTGAGGACAAGAAAAGTGGAATTTCAATATTTTGATCTCCCAAGTGATGGGGAAAATGATTTGATGCATGTAAGCATCAGCAAACTGTCAAAAGTACATGAAACCAGCTACGTAATGTGTGATACATTAATTTTTTCAACAAATATTTATTGAGCGCCTGTTGTGTGTCAACCCCTAATATAGATGCTGGAAATACATCACTGAAAAAAATGACAAGAGATTTCTGCTCCCACGGAGTTTGTATTCCAGCAGGGAAGGAGAGACAATAAACAGCATGCATACACATGAATAAATTATATAGTATGTTCAGTCAGTTCAGTTCAGTCTCTCAGTCGTGTCCGACTCTTTGCGACCCCGTGAATCGCAGCACGCCAGGCCTCCCTGTCCATCACCAACTCCCAGAGTTTACCCAAACTCATGTCCATTGAGTCGGTGATGCCATCCAGCCATCTCATCCTCGGTCGTCCCCTTCTCCTCCTGCCCCCAAGCCCTCCCAGCATCAGAGTCTTCTCCAGTGAGTCAACTCTTCGCATGAGGTGGCCAAAGTACTGGAGTTTCAGCTTTAGCATCATTCCTTCCAAAGAAATCCCAGGGCTGATCTCCTTTAGAATGGACTGGTTGGATCTCCTTGCAGTTTCCTCCTGCCCCCAATCCCTCCCAGCATCAGAGTCTTTTCCAATGAGTCAACTCTTCGCATGAGGTGGCCAAAGTACTGGAGTTTCAGCTTTAGCATCATTCCTTCCAAAGAACACCCAGGGCTGATCTCCTTTAGAATGGACTGGTTGGATCTCCTTGCAGTCCAAGGGACTCTCAAAAGTCTTCTCCAACACCACAGTATGTTATATATAGTATGTTAGAAGGTTATAAATGCTATAGGATATTTAAAAAGAAGGTAGAACAGAGTGAAGGGGATCAGTAGCACAAGGTGGACTGGGTGGGTTGCTCTATAGAATAGGATGATTGGGGTATCTGAGAAAGTGACACTAGAACAAAGACCTGAAATAAGGATGCGAGTTAGCATCTGGTCCCATCACTTCATGGGAAATACATGGGGAAACAGTGGAAGCAGTGTCAGACTTTATTTTTTTGGGCTCCAAAATCACTGCAGATGGTGACTGCAGCCATGAAATTAAAAGATGCTTACTCTTTGGAAGGAAAGTTATGACCAACCTGATAGCATATTCAAACGCTTAGACGTTACTTTGCTGACTAAGGTCCGTCTAGTCAAGGCTATGGTTTTTCCTGTGGTCATGTATGGATGTGAGAGTTGTACTGTGAAGAAGGCTGAGCACTGAAGAATTGATGCTTCTGAACTGTGGTGTTGGAGAAGACTCTTGAGAGTCCCTTGGACTGCAAGGAGATCCAATCAGTCCATTCTGAAGGAGATCAGTCCTGGGTGTTCATTGGAAGGAATGATGCTAAAGCTGAAACTCCAGTACTTTGGCCACCTCATGTGAAGAGTTGACTCATTGGAAAAGACTCTGATGCTGGGAGGGATTGGGGGCAGGAGGAGAAGGGGACGACTGAGGATGAGATGGCTGGATGGCATCACCGACTCGATGGACATGAGTTTGGGTAAACTCCGGGAGTTGGTGATGGACAGGGGGGCCTGGCGTGCTGCGATTCATGGGGTTGCAAAGAGTCGGACACGACTGAGCGACTGAACTGAACTGAACTAGCCATCCAAAGACCTAGAGAAAGAATATTCCAGGCAGAAGGAAGAGACAGGAACAGTGCAAAATATATCAAATTTGCATCAAGATAGAATAACCTACTCCTACTACATCAAAGTAATCAGTACCTTTGTCCCTATTTTGCATATATTTAGTTGCATTATGCCTATATTTCTAATTACAAAAATCTCTGTTTCTGAAGCTTCTATCTAAAAGGCAATCTCCTTTATGGGCTATGTTATCTTAAAATGACTTCTAGATAGAAAGAATATTTTTTTATGATTTATTTTTAATTGAGGTAACTGGTTTATAACATTATATGTCTCATGTGTGCAATGTTATATTTCTAATGCTGGAGTGCTCACCACTAACAATTTTATTTCCATATGTCACCATATAATTGATCCTCTTTACCTATTTTGCCCTCCCCCACCCTGCTGCCCCTTCCCCTCTGGTAACCACTACTCTGTTCCCTGTAGCTACGTTTTTGTGTGGTTTGCTTTGTTTATTTATTTTGATTACTGTTTTTTATGCCATGTATGAGTGAAATCATATGATATTTATCTTCCTCCATGTGACTCATTTCACTTAGCATGATACCCTCTAGGTTCACCCACATTGTCCCAAATGGCAAGATTTCTTTTCATGGCTGAGTAGTATTCCCTTGTGTCTATATGCCATATCTTCTTTAGCCATTCATCCCCTGATGTGCACTTAGGTTGTTTCCATGTCTTGGCTGTTGTAAATAATGCTGCAATTGAACATAAGGGTACATGTCTTTTTGGATTAGTGTTTTCATATTCTTTGAATAAACACCAGAAGTGGCATAGCTTGGATATATAGTAGTTCTATTCTTAATTTTTTGAGGCATCACCACACTGTCTTGCATAGTGGCTGCACCAATTTACATACCCACCAGCAGTGTATGAAGGTTCCTTTTTCTCTATGTCTTCATCAACATCTGTTATTTCTTGCCTTTTTGATAATAGCCATTCTAACAGGTGAGAGTTGACTTGTTATTGTGGTTTTGATTTGCATTTCCTTAATAATTAGTGATGTTGAGGATCTTTTCATTTGCCTGTTGGCTGTCTGTAGGTCTTCTTTGTAAAAATGTCTTTTTATCACATTCCCTGGTTACAAACTATATTATAAAGCCATGGTAACCTAAATAGCATGGTATTGGCAGAAAAACAGATACCTGGATCTATGGAACAGAACTGAAAACACAGAAATAAACCAATGCACATACAGATAATTAATTTACAACAAAGGAGCAAGAACATACAATGGAGAAAGGAAAGTCTCTTCAGTAAACAGTGCTGGGAAAACTGGACAGACACATGCCAGAAAGGAAGAAAAAGAAAGAAAGAAACTAGACCACTATCACATACCATACTCAAAAATCAATACAAAATGGATTAGAGCCTTAAATATGAGACCTGAAACCATACATCTCCTAGAAGAAAACATAGACAGTACACTCGCTCTTTGACCCTGGTCTTTTTTCTTTTTTTAGACCTTTTTTTCTTTTTCTTTTTTAAAAGCAATTTCCCCATTCTCAAGCTGACCCAATAAAGATTACATGAAAACTGGCACACGTATCAGCTGAAACACAGATGTGCTAAATGAGGATTTAAAAACTTTCAGAGTGGAAAGTAGAACAGAAAGAAAAATGAATCTCCTAGCATTTTCCTTAAAGATTTCACTCTCCTGCCACACACACTCTCCAGATCCAACTCTGCAAGAGAAGACAGAGCAGTGATACTGGTCTTAGAAATATCTTTCAAGATATACTTCTTCAGGCAAGAAAAATGAAACCAAAAGTAAACAAATGAGACATCAAAAGAAAATGTGTTTTTAAAGCAGAAGTGCCCATAGCCAAGGGTGTCAACTGAGCAAACTCTTATTGTAGCTGATGAGGGAATTGTTTTAAACTAGATTTTTCAGGCCAGTAGGATCTTTCCTACCTCTGTCATGACTGAACTTCTCAAATTCTTGAACATTTAATCATTTTTTTTTTTCTCACACTGTGAAGAAGATATAGCAAGCCCAGAGATGGCTACAAGGAATTCTGAACCAATGTGGAATTCAGAAGCTACCCTTCTCTGCACTGTGTCATACTTTCTGTGCAGTTTTCCTTGGGCTAATTTAATCTGCCTCTGTGATCTAGCACACCATCCTTTCAGCTTTCAGAGCAGTAATTATGGCCTTCTTCTCGCCTCTGGGTGCAGGGAGGGGGCATGCTGCCTTTTCCTCCCCCGCCTCCTGCCCCACGTTCTTAATCTACTTACTCTGAACTCTGGTTCTCTTAGCTTCAATCATGTGCCTCCTTGTCAACACCTCATCTCTGCTTTCCATGACCCTAATCTGCCCACCTACCCCAGAGTGCCTCTTTAAACCCAGATCTCCACTTGTTGTCCCCCACTTTCCATAAAGGAGTCTTTCTAGTAGTAGCTCGTAGCTCTCTGGGCTTTGTGAGAGTCCTCCATAGTGCTAATTCCCTTTCCATCACCAATATTTTACTCTCCTGTTCCCTTTACTGGTTTGTCCTAAAGGAAACTTGTCTTTCCTCAGACCCAGAGACCTCTCTCAGACCATTTATCTAACATAGTCATTCTGCCATTTTTTTAAACTACATATCCATTTTTAAACCAAGTGTGTGTGTGTGTGTGTGTGTGTGTGTGACACAACTGAGTGACTTCACTTACACTTTTCACTTTCATGCATCGGAGAAGGAAATGGCAACCCACTCCAGTGTTCTTGCCTGGAGAATCCCAGGGATGGGGAAGCCTGGTGGGCCGCTGTCTGTGGAGTCGCACAGAGTTGGACACGACTGAAGCAACTTAGCAGCAGCAGCAGCAGCTGCTGCTTCCTTTCCCATTTTATTTTATTTTCTTGCCTAACTTCCCTGGCTAGAACCTCCAATCTGTCTCTTATACACATCTTTATTTGCTTTTATTTTTACCGAGATTTAATTCATATATTATAAAATTCACCCTTTTAAATAATACAATTCAGTAGTTCTAGTATATTCACAAAGTGTGCAACCATCACTATGATCTAATTTCAGAATATTTCATCATCTCAAAAGGACACCCCATGCCCACTAAGCAGTTGCTCTCTATTCCCCTCTCAGAACCTTGGCAACAACTGTGTAATCTTCTTTATATATAGATTTATCTATTCTAGATCTTTCTTGTAAATGAAACCATGCAATATGTGGTATTTCATGGGTGGCTTTTTTCACTAACATAATATTTTCAAGATTCATCCATATTACATCATAAAAATTCATTCCCTTTATAGATGAATAATATTCCACTGTATGAATACACCACTTTTTATCCACACATTCATCAGTTGTTGAACATTTGGGTTGTTTCTACTTTTTGGCTATTGTGAATAATGCTACTATCAACATTCATGTACAAGCATGTTTTGAATATCTGTTTTCAATTCTTTCGGTTATATACCTGGGAGTGTAATTTCTGGGTCATATGATAATTATTAAAAAGTAGAGCCATCACTTTGCCAACAAACTTGTATAATTAAGGCTGTGGTTTTTCCAGTAGTCATGTACAGATGTGAGAGTTGGACCATAAAGAAGGCTGAGTGCCGAAGAATTGATGCTTTCAAACTGTGGTGTTAGAGAAGACTCTTGAGAGTCCCTTGGACTGCAAGGAGATCAAATCAGTGAATCCTAAAGGAAATCAACTCTGAATATTCACTGAAAGATCTGATGCTGAAGCTGAAGCCCCAGTAATTTGGCCACCTGATGCAAAGAGCCAACTCATTGGAAAAGACCCTGATGCTGGGAAAGATTGAAGGCAGGAGGAGAAGGGGGCAACAGAGGATGAGATGGTTAGATGGCGTCACAGACTCAATAGACATGAGGTTGAGCAAACTCAGGAAGATGGTGAAGGACAGGGAAGCCTGGTGTGCTTCCATAGGATTGCAAAGAGTCGGACATGATTTAGCAATTGAACAGCAAAAATAACAATGGTAATTATATACTTAACTTGTTGAGGAGATGTCAAGTTTTTCCTACAGCAGCTGCAAAATTTTACATTTCCACCAGCAATGTTTGGTGGTTCCAATTTCTTCACATCCTTATTAACACTTGTTATTGTCCATTTCTGGAATTTGTAGCCAGCCTAGAGGAAGTAAAGTGGTATCTAACTGTGGCTTTGAGTTGCATTTCTATCATGACTAATGATTTCGAACATCTTTTTATGTCTTTATTGGCTATTTATATATCTTCTTTGGAGAAATATCTATCCAAATCAACTGCCTATTTTTAATTGGGTTATTTGTCATTTGTTGAGTCATGGGTTCCTTATATTTTCTGGATACAAGTTATATGATATATGATTTGCATATATTTTCTGCCATTCTGTGGGTTGTCTTTTCACTCTCTTGATGATATTCTTTGTGGCATAGAAGGTTTTAATTTTGATAATGTTCAATTTATTTTTTCTTTTGTTGCTTATAATTTGGATGTCATATATAAGAAAAAATTGCTAATTTAAGATCTTGAATATTTACTCCTATGTTTTCTTCTAGGTTTCTTATCATTTTAGCTGTTGTGTTTATTTAAATCTTTGATCCACTTTGAGTTAATTTTTGTATATAGTGATATGTAGGAGTCCAAATTTATTTTCATGAATGTAGATATCCACCTTTCCCAGCATCATTTGTTGAAAATATTATTCTTTCTCTGTTGACTTGTCTTGGCACACATGCCAAAAATAAATTGACTGTAAGTTTTAGGGTTATTTCTGAACCCTCAATTTGATTCCATTTATCTGTATGTCTATCCTTATGCAAATAACACACTGTTTTGTTTACTGGAGGTATGTAGTAACTTTTGGAATCAACAAGTGTGAGTCCTCCAACTTTGTTCTTTTTTGAGATTTCTTTGCCAATTTTTGGTCCCTTGAATTTTCAGCTAGGGTTTTCATGAGGGACTTTGTTTAATCTGTAGATTAGTTTGGGACATATTGCCATCTTAACATTCAACCCATGAACATGCACATCTTTCCATTTATTTAGATATTCTTTAATTTCCTTTAACAATGTTTTATAGTTTTCAGTACACGTCTTTCACTTCCTTTGTCATATTGGACGCAAATATTTTCTTTGACACTACAGTAAATGCAATTGTTTATTTAATTTCATTTTATATTGTTCATAGGCACTATATAGAAATGCTATAAGTTTTGTATATTAATCATGTTTCTTACAAACTTTGAACTCCTTCATTAGCTCTAATAGTATTTTTAGTGAAATCTTTTAAGATTTTTTTATATGCAAGACCATGTTATCTATGAATAGAGATTGTTTAGCTGCTTCCTTGGAGAAGGCAATGGCACCCCACTCCAGTACTCTTGCCTGGAAAATCCCATGGGCGGAGGAGCCTGGTAGGCTGCAGTCCATGGGGTCGTGAAGAGTCAGACACAACTGAGTGACTTCACTTACACTTTTCACTTTCATGCATCGGAGAAGGAAATGGCAACCCACTCCAGTGTTCTTGCCTGGAGAATCCCAGGGATGGGGAAGCCTGGTGGGCCGCTGTCTGTGGAGTCGCACAGAGTTGGACACGACTGAAGCAACTTAGCAGCAGCAGCAGCAGCTGCTGCTTCCTTTCCCATTTTATTTTATTTTCTTGCCTAACTTCCCTGGCTAGAACCTCCAATAAAACATTGAATAGAAGTGGCCTAGTAGTGTGTATATGTCAATCCCAATCTTCCAATTCATCCTCCCCTTACACCCTCGTAACCATGTTTATTTTCTACATCTGTAATTCTATTTTTGTTTTGTAGATAAATTCATTTGCATCCTTTTTTAGATTCTACATATATTTGATATCACATATGACAATCTTTAGGTCCATCCATGTTGCTGCATATGGCATTATTTCATTCTTTTTTATGGCCAAGTAATATTCCATTGTATTGGGTTGGCCAGTATATATGCACTACATCTTCTTTATCCATTCCTCTGTCGATGGACATTTAGGTTGTTTCCACATCCTGGCTATTGTGAACTGTGCTTCAGTGAACATTGGTGTGCATGTATCTTTTTGGATCATGTTTTTCTCCAAATATATGCCCAGGAATGTGATTACAGGGTCATATGGTAGGTCTACATTTAGCCTTTTAAGGGACCTTCATACTGTTCTCCATGATGGCTATACCAATTTACATTCCCACCAACAATGAAGAAGGTTCCCTTTTCTCCACACTCTCACTGCTGCTGCTGTTGCTGCTGCTGCTAAGTCGCTTCAGTCATGTCTGACTCTGTGTGACCCCATGGACAGCAGGCCACCAGGCTCCTCAGTCCATGGGATTCTCCAGGCAAGAATACTGGAGTGGGTTGCCATGTCCTTCTCCACCACACTCTTACTAGCAATTATTATTTGTAGATTGTTTGATGATGGGTTGTTTGATGATGGCCTTTCTCACTGGTGTGAGGTGATACCTCATTGTAGTTTTGATCTGCATTTCTTTAATAATTAGTGATGTTGAGCATTTTTTAGAAGAGAATTTATTTATTTAATAATTTTATTTTTTTTATTTTACTTTATTTTACTTTACAATACTGTATTGGTTTTGCCATACATCAACATGAATCTGCCACGGGTGTACACATGTTCCCAATCCTGAACCCCCCTCCCACCTCCCTCCCCATACCATCTCTCTGGGTCATCCCAGTGCACCAGCACAGTTTATAATAGCCAGGACATGGAAGCAACCTAGATGTCCATCAGCAGATGAATGGATAAGAAAGCTGTGGTACATATACACAATGGAGTATTACTCAGCCATTAAAAAGAATACATTTGAATCAGTTCTAATGAGGTGGATGAAACTGGAGCCTATTATACAGAGTGAAGTAAGCCAGAAAGAAAAACACCAATACAGTATATTAACACACATATATGGAATTTAATTTTTTTTTAATATTTTTGGCTGTGCTGGATCTTCATTGCTGTGCAAGCTTTTCTCTAAATTTTTATTTGAGTATAGTTGATTTAGAATGTTGTGCTAGTTTCAGGCATATAACAAAGTGAATTAGTTATACACATACATATATTCACTCTTCTTTAGATTCTTTTCCCATATAGCCATTATAGAGAACTGAGTAGACTTCCGTGTGGTTAAAGTAGGTTTTTATTAGTTATCTATTTTGTATGTGTGTGTGCACGGTGGGGACTACACTCTAGCGGTGGTGCACTTGCTTCTCATTGCAGTGGCTTCTCCTGTTGCAGAGCACAGGCTCTAGGGCACACAGGCTTCAGTAGTTGTGGCGCATGGGCTCAGTAGTTGTGGTTTCTGGCCTCTAGAGAACAAGCTCAATAGTCGTGGTGCATGGGCTTAGTTGCTCCGTGGCATGTGGTATCTTCCCAGATCAGAGATTAAAGACACATCTCCTGCACAGGCAGGTGGATTCTTTACCAGTAAGCCACCAGGAAAACCCGAGCATATTTTCATGTGCTTTTTTTCAATGGCTGTTTTTACTCTGCATGCAACTCATGCCTCACATGTTCTCCTGCCCACCCAGCTCTCTGCTTCACTTGACAACCTGTGTTCTGAAGATGAAGTAACATAGTGTGAGCTTTCAAAGTATTGTCTCTCTCTGTCCATTCTCTGAGGCCTTCCCTAAAATCTCAAGGATATTGATGATGTGCCCCTAATCGAGTATTACATTGTCTTCAGCTCATGGCCAAAATCCTAGATTGAGTGATTGGCAAATGCTCCATTGTAGAGTGATACTTCCACCAGACCAACTGAAGGTTGGTGAAAAGGTTCATTTGACAAAAAGTCTCTATCTCTGCTGCCTTTACTTGTTGCCATCTATTCTCTCTCTCTTTTTAAAATTAATTAATTAATTTTATTTTTTAAAATTTTTTTTATTTTTTTTTTAATTTTTACTTTATTTTACTTTACAATATCATATTGGTTTTGCCATACATTGACATGAATCAGCCATGGGTGTACACATGTCCCTCATCCTGAAACCCCCTCCCTCCTCCCTTCCCATCCTGCTGGAGAGGGTGCGGAGAAAAGGGAACCCTCTTACACTGTTGGTGGGAATGCAAACTAGTACAGCCACTATGGAGAACAGTGTGGAGATTCCTTAAAAAACTGGAAATAGAACTATTCTCTCTTGAATCCATGCACCTTGGCTTCCTCCTGCAATAAACATTTTTTTCTCAAAGATATTCAGTGATATCTAAAATTGTCAACCATAGCCTTTTCTTCTAATTCCATCCTTCTCTGTGACTTCCCTGATGGGTCAGATGGTAACGAATCCACCTGCAATGCAGGAGACCTGGGTTCAGTTCGTGCATTGGGAAGATCCCCTGGAGAAGGGCATGGCAACCCCCTCCAGTATTCTTGCCTGGAGAATTCCACGGACAGAGGAGCCTGGTGTCTTAGGGGTCACAAAAAGTCTGACATGACTGAGCAACTAAGCACAAGCACTGTGACTTCACTATGGGATTAACATGGAAGAGTCTTTTTTCCTTTGTGGGAAAATATATGTGGAATTTTCCTCTACTCTTCCCTATCTTTTATTATTCTTACCCCAGAAACATCAGCAGTTCTCAAATGTCTGTCCTAAAGTCTCTTCATTTTTCTCTGTTCCTCTCACTTTCTCAAAGTACATATTCCCACCACAACTGTCTTCTAGTTGTGGAACACTTATAACTCTTCCTCCTTACACCACCTTTCTGTGCTCAAGCCTATGCCCATCTTTGTCCTGAAGATTTCCACTGAGATGCTCAATTGCTGCCCCAAACACACATGTTGAAAGCACACCACAGCCTCTTTCCTTCAAAATATTCTCCTGTCATAAAGTTTCCATTCTTATTAATGGCACCACCACACTGTCAGTTAAATAGACACAAAACCATTCTTACCTTGTGCTTCCCAGCCAGTCGGCCCCCAAGCCCTGTTGATTTCAATTCTTCCATTGAAATAACAGATACCTCTATATGATCTTTTATTTCAGTTACTACCATCACTATTTTATGTTTTACATTTATTTTTAATTGGAGGGTATTGCTTTACCATGTTGTGTTGATTTCTTCCATACAACAATGTGAATCAGCCTTAAGTGTACATATGTCCCCTCCATCTTGAAGTTCCCTCCCCTTCCCTACCTCATCCCCCCCATTCTAGGTGGTCATGGATCACAAGGTTGAACTCCCTGTGTTATACAGCTTCCTGCTAGCTATTTATTTTATGTGTGGTAGTGATGGCAACCCACTCCAGTATTCTTGCCTGGAGAATCCCATGGACAGAGGAGCCTGGTGGGCTACAGTCCACGGGGTCGCAAAGAGTCGGACACGACTGAGAGACTTCACTTTCACTTTCAGTGTAAGTTTCAGTGCTATTCTCTCCATTCATTCCATCCTCTCCTTACCCTGCTGTGTGTGTGTCTGTTCTCTTTGTCTATGTCTCTATCCCTGCCCTGCAAATAGGTTCATCAGTACCATTTTCAGATTTCATAAATATGTGTTAATATATATTTGTTCTCCTCTTTATGACTTACTTCACTCTGTATAATAGGCTCTAGGTTCATCCACCTCACTAGAACTGACTCAAGTTTGTTCTTTTTTATGGGTGAGTAATAGTCCAGTGTGTGTGTACCACATCTTCTTTATCCACTTCTTATCTGTTGATGAACATCTAGGTTGTTTCTATGTCTTGGCTATCATAAATAGTGCTGCAATGAGTATTGGGGTACATATGGCTTTTTGAATTATGGTTTTCTCGGGGTATATGCCCAGTGGTGGGATTGCTGGGTCGTATGACTACCATTACTATTTTAATGGTATTAAAATACCATTGCTGTGGCATTAAAATACCATTACTGTGGTAAATGCTGAACAACCATCGACAGGAGAATGTTGGATCCAACCAAAAAAATATACCCCATGTCCAAGGGCAATGGAGAAGTCCCAGCAAGATGGTAGGAGGGGTGAAATCACATTTAGAATCAAGCCCCAAACCCACCAGAGACTCTTGGAGGGCTCAAACAAACCCTGTGCACACCAGGACCCAGAGACTCCAAAGAGGCTAAGCCAGAACTGTGTTTGAGTGTCTCCTGTGGAGGCAGGGGTCAGCAGTGGACTGCTGCAAAAGCAGGGGCTCAGGGTGCAGCAGACCTGGGTGTGGCATAAGCCCTCTTGGAGGACATCACCATTAACCCCACCATAGAGTCGCCAGACCTTACACAGGACTGGAGAAACAGACTCTTGGAGGGAACAGACAAAAGCTTGTACACACCAGGACCCAGGAGAAAGGAGCAGTGACCCCGTAAGGGACTGACTCAGACTTGCCTGTGAGTGTCCAGGAGTCTCTGGCAGAGGCGTGGGTCAGCGGTGACCTGCTGCAGGGCTGGGGGCACTGAGTGTCGCAGTGCGCACGGGACCTTCTGAAGGAGGTCGCCATTATCTTCATTACCTCCACCATAGTTTGTTCTCAGGTCAAACAACAGGGAGGGAACATAGCCCTGCCCATCAACAGAAAATTGGATTAAAGATTTACTGAGCATGGCCCTACCCATCAGAACAAGACTCAGTTTCCCACTTAGTCAGTCTCTCCCACTAGGAAGCTTCCATAAGCCTCTTGCCCTTCTCCATCAGAGGGCAATCAAACTCGGGTCTCCCACATTGCAGGCAGACGCTTTACTGTCTGAGCCACCAGGGAAGCCCCCAGCAGAAGGCAGACAGAATGAAAACCACAATCACAGAAAACCAAACAATCTGCTCACATGGACCGCAGCCTTGTCTAACTCAATGAAACTATGACCCATGCCCTGTAGGGCCACCCAAATCGGACGGGTCATGGTGGAGAGTTCTGACAAAGCGTGGTCCACTGGAGAAGGAAATGGGAAACCACTTAAGTATTCTTGCCTTGAGAACCCCATGAACCAGTATGAAAAGGCAAAAAGGTAAGACACTGAAAGATGAATATCCCAAGTCGGTAGGTGCCCAATATGCTACAGGAGATCAGTGGAGAAATAACTCCAGAAAAAATGAAGAGATGGAGCCAAAGCAAAAACAACATCCAGTTGTGGATGTGACTACTGATGAAAGTAAAGTCCAATGCTGTAAGAGCAATATTGCATAGGAATCTGGAATGTTAGTCCATGTATCAAGGCAAATTGGAAGTGGTCAAACAGGAGATAGTAAGAGTGAGCATGGACATTTTAGGAATCAGCGAACTAAATTGGGCTGAAATGGGTGGATTTAACTCAGATTACCATTATACCTACTACTGTGGGCAAGAATCCCTTAGAAGAAATGGAGTAGCCATCATAGTCAACAAAAGAGTCCAAAATGCAGTACTTGGATGCAATCTCAAAAATGACAGAATGATCTCTGTTCCCAAGGCAAACCATTCAAAATCATGGTAATCCAAGTCTATGCCCCGACCAGTAATGCTGAAGAAGCTGAAGTTGAAAGGTTCTATGAAAACCTACAAGACCTTCTAGAACTAACACCCCAAAAAGTTGTCCTTTTCATTATAGGGGACTGGAATGCAAAAGTAGAGAGTCAAAAAATACCTGGAGTAACATGTAAATTTCACCTCGGAGTACAAAACAAAGCAGGTTAAAGGCTAAACGAGTTTTGCCAAGAGAATGCACTGGTCATAGCAAACACCCTCTTCCAACAACATGAGAGAAGACTCTGCACATGCACATCACCAGATGGTCAACACTGAAATCAGATTGATTATATTCTTTGCAGCCAAAGATGGAGAAGCTCTATACAGTCAGCAAAAAGAAGACCAGGAGCTGACTGTGGCTCAGGTCATGAAGTCCTTATTGCCAAATTCGGACTGAAATTGAAGAAAGTAGGGAAAACCACTAGACCATTCAGGTATGACCTAAATCAAATCCCTTATGATTATATGGTGGAAGTGACAGAGATTCAAGGGATTAGATCTGATAGAGTACCTGGTGAATTATGGACGGAGGTTCATGACACTGTACAGGGGGCAGGGATCAAGACCATCCCCAAGAAAAAGAAATGCAAAAAGGCAAAATGGTTGTCTGAGGAGGCCTTACAAATAGCTCAGAAAAGAAGTGCAGCTAAAGGCAAAGGAGAAAAGGAAAGATATACCCATTTGAATGCAGAGTTTCAAAGAATAGCAAGAAGAGATAAGAAAGGCTTCCTCAGTGATCAATGCAAAGAAATCAAGGGAAACAATAGAATGGGAAAGACTAGAGATCTCTTCAAGAAAATTAGAGATATCAAGGGAACATTTCGTGCAAAGATGGGCTCAATAAAGGGCAGAAATGGTAGGGACCTAACAGAAGCAGAAAATTTTAAGAAGAGGTGGCAAGAATACACAGAAGAACTGTACTAAAAAGATCTTCATGACCAAGATACTCACAATGGTGTGATCACTCACCTAGAGCCAGACATTCTGGAATGTGAACTCAAGTGGGCCTTAGAAAGCATCACTACGAACAAAGCTAGTGGAGGTGATGGAATTCCAGTTGAGCTGTTTCAAATCCTGAAAGATGATGCTGTGAAAGTGCTGCACTCAATCTGCCAGCAAATTTGGAAAACTTAGCAGTGGCCACAGGACTGGAAAAGGTCAGTTTTCATTCCAATCCCAAAGAAAGCCAGTGCCAAAGAAGGCTCATACTACTGCACAATTGCACTCATCTCACAAGCTAGCAAAGTAATGCTCAAAATTCTCCAAGTCAGGCTTCAACAGTATGTGAACCGTGAACTTCCAAATGTTCCAGCTGGATTTAGAAAAGGCAGAGGAATCAGAGATCAAGTTGCCAACATTTGTTGGATCATTGAACAAGCAAGAGAGTTCCAGAAAAACATCTACTTCTGCTTTATTGACTATGCCAAAGCCTTTGACTATGCGGATCACAACATCATCACTTCATGGCAAATAGATGGGGAAACAATGGAAACAGTGTCAGACTTTATTTTTCTGGGCTCCAAAATCACTGCAAATGGTGATTGCAGCCATGAAATTAACAGACGCTTGATCCTTGGAAGAAAAGATATGGTCAACCTAGACAGCATATTAAAAAGCAGAGACATTATCTTGCCAAGAAAGGTCTGTCTAGTCAAAGCTATAGATTTTCCAGTAGTCATGGATGGATGTGAGAGTTGGACTATAAAGAAAGCTGAACACTGAAGAATTGATGCTTTGAACTGTGATGTTGGAGAAGACTCTTGGACTACAAGGATATCCAACCAGTCCATTCTGAATTAAATCAATCCTGAATATTCATTGGAAGAACTGATGCTGAAGCTAAAACTCCAATACTTTGGCCAACTGATGCGAAGAACTGACTCATTTGAGAAGACCCTGATGCTGGGGAAGATTGAAGGCAAGAGGAGAAGGGGACAACAGAGGATGAGATGGTTGGATGGCATCACCGACTCAATAGACATGAGTTNGAACTGATGCTGAAGCTAAAACTCCAATACTTTGGCCAACTGATGCGAAGAACTGACTCATTTGAGAAGACCCTGATGCTGGGGAAGATTGAAGGCAAGAGGAGAAGGGGACAACAGAGGATGAGATGGTTGGATGGCATCACCGACTCAATAGACATGAGTTTGAGTGAGCTCCGGGAGTTGGTGGTGGATAGGGAAGCCTGCAGTCCATGGGGTCACAAAAAGTCAGATACGACTGAGCGACTGAACTGATTATTCTAATTCAAATTCTTCTTGTCACATGTCAGAATTAATTAGATAGTCTCCTATTTTCTTTCGTGTAATTTCTCCCATATCCTTGTCCTTACTACACAAAGCCACCAGACTTTTTATGTTAAACATTTATTTGTCCATGTCACTTCCCTGCTCACAAAGCATCAAGGACTCTCTGCTGGACAATGTACAAACTCTTTGTGATATAGTTAAGTCTCTGTATTTTCTGGCTCCAAGACAGCACTTTGTTCATGTCTATTAAAATTCTAATTCCATTGTTGGATGATTACTCAATAATGTGCCCATCACCGTCACCAAACTATGAATTCCTGCTGCTGCTGCTGCTGCTAAGTCGCTTCAGTCGTGTCCGACTCTGTGCGACCCCAGAGACGGCAGCCCACCAGGCTCCACCGTCCCTGGGATTCTCCAGGCAAGAACACTGGAGTGGGTTACCATTTTCTTCTCCAATGCATGAAAATGAAAAGGGAACATGAAGTCGCTCAGTCGTGTCCAACTCTTAGCGACCCCGTGGACTGCAGCCCACCAGGCTCCTCCGTCCATGGGATTTGCCAGGCAAGAGTACTGGGGTGGGCTGCCATTGCCTTCTCCTATGAGTTCCTAGAGGCCAGGAGCTGTTATATTTTGTAGCTCTAGGCCTGGCTCATAGTTCATGTTCAATACCCCTAAGTTAACCTGAATAACACCCTTGTAATTTTAGATCTCAGAAATCACCTGAGAGTGAAGTAGATAGGTGGGTGGTCCAGTATGTTACTTGTCCTTTGCATGAAGGAACCCTTTTTTCTCACTTTTCCTCCAGCTCTGCTTTCTCAAATAGAAAACTGCCCTTCAGATTTCAGGACTGCAGTTGGTGGCTATAGATTTCATTACCCTGTTTGCTCTGGCACATGCACATCCAATTGCTCCCCTTTGACACCGTAAATGTTCTCTCACCGCACAAGACTAACAAAGAGTGGTCAGTGTTTCCTGACCAAAGGCCTGCAGGTCCACTCTGATTGCATATCCATGAATGGCTCCCAGGAAGCCAATCACGTTCATGTTCTGCCTTTCATCAAACATTAGCCAATGTGACCATCTGCAACCCTTAGAATACTAATGACCCCACAGCCTGAATGTTATTATAGATGTTGAGACTTCTAGCTAATTTTTAAGGCTTCAATCATAATGAGCTAAATTTGTAAGTGCTATTAGGAAAGTGAAAGAGAAAGTTTCTATGAAAAAATTAAGAACCGAGAATATTCAATAACTTTGCAACTGTGTGCTGTGCTGTGCTGCTGTGCTTAGCCACTCAGCCATGGACTATACCCTTCAGGCTCCTCTGTCCATGGGGATTCTCCAGACAAGAATACCCTCTTCCAGGGGATCTTCCCAACCAAGGGATTGAACCTAGGTCTCCCACAGTGCATTACCATCTGAGAAATGTATTTATAGTAATTGGTTTAAATATCCATTTTACCACAAAGCCATCTGAAAGTTATAATAAAAATATGGCATCAATAATACTCTTGCTCGTGTACTTTAACAATGGTTGTAAATGTAACCATTATTAGATGTGGGCCCTGATTTAAGAAAACCTGTTGTAATAAAATTTGAACTTATGAAATTGATGAATCAGAATAGGCCATTATTTATACTAAAGAAAGATTCTTCATTTGTACCAAAGAGTTGCTGAACTCATGCTTCTCTAGTTTTGCTAGTTTATTTAGCTCTATTTTTTAAATAACTTGTATCCTCCAAAATCCATCTGGTCCCATCACTTCATGGCAAATAGATGGGGAAACAATGGAAACAGGGACAGACTTTATTTTCTTGGGTTCAAAAATCATTGCAGATAGTGACTGAAGCCATGAAATTAAAAGATGATTGCTCCTTGGAAGAAAAGCTATGGCCAACCTAGACAGCGTATTAAAAGCAGAGACATTACTTTGCCAACAAAGGTCTGTCTCGTCAAAGCTATGGTTTTCTCCTGTAGTCATGGATGCATGTGAGAGTTGGAATAAAGAAAGCTGAGAACCGAAGAATTGATGCTTTTGAACTGTGGTGTTGGAGAAGACTCTTGAGAGTCCCTTGGACTGCAAGGAGATCCAACCAGTCAATCGTAAAGGAAATCAGTTCTGAATATTCATTGGAAGGACTGATACTGAAGCTGAAGCTTCAATACTTTGGCCACCTGATGTGAAAAACTGACTCACTGAAAAGACCCTGATGGTGGGAAAGGTTGAAGGCAGTAAGAGAAGGGGACAACAGAGGATGAGATGGTTGGATGGCATCACTGACTCAATGGACATGAGTTTGAGCAAGCTCCCAGAGTTGGTGATGGACAGAGAAGCCTGGTGTGCTGCAGTCCACAGGGTCACAAAGAGTCGAACACGACTGAGCAACTGAACTGAACTGAACTGATCCTCCAAAATATTAGTTAGGTTTGATACAGGATAAAATCTATTATTCTTGTGTGTCTTAGTCAATATCTAACACTTTGTGTTAGCTCAAGGTTATATGAAAGATTTTGCTATTAATATGCAATGTTTCACTGAATAATCTTAAAAAATAAACAGAAATCTGCATTTGCTTTCTTCATTCCCAGAATAAATCTATAGGTTAAATGATTCTGTCTTTTTTGTTTGACTGTGATGTGTTATGTCATGAGCTTTCTTTTTGCTTATGTTTATTTCTTTAGTTCTAACAACAA
>SJYT01052776.1:0-29086 GCA_006410635.1 Cephalophus harveyi | reverse complement strand
CTCTCTGGATCATCCCCCTGGATCATCTCCGTGCACCAGCCCCAAGCATCCTGTATCCTGTATCGAACATAGGCTGGCGCTTCGTTTCTTACATGATAGTATACAAGTTTCAATGTCATTCAACACACAAGGGGATGTTACTGTTTTTATTTCAATAGAGATTAAGAAAATGAGGCTGGAAAAGGTAAGCAATGTAATTTACATAAGTACACAAATGAATTACTAGTACAGCAGGGGAACAAATCCAGGTCTATCTGACTCTCATTATCCAGTTTTTTCTCCTACTTGCCTGGATAGTCTTGTACTATGGCAGCCCCTTTTCCTCTACCTACCCCTTATGTAATAGCATTCTTGCTGTTTCTATCCTGTGTTCTTGTCTCTTTGCACTCTGTATAGTCTCCCCTAGGACTTGTTAATACATCTCATGGCTCTCATCACTGGCTGTATACTGAGGACTCCAATCTCAGTGTCTCCAGCTCAGAGCTCCTACCTGAATCTAAACCCACGTTGCCAACTGCTTACAACCTATTGGATCTTCCCTTGAATGTTCTGTTGATACCTCACCACAAACTACAGTTTCAAAATTGATCTCATTGGAATTTCCCTCGTGGTCCAGTGGCTAAGAGTCTGCACTCCAGGGCTCAGGTTCAATCACTGGTCAGGGACCTAGATCCCACAAGCTGCAACTAAGAGTTTGCATGCCACAACTAAAGATCCTGCACGCAACAACAAAGATCCAAGATCCCAAGTACCACACCTAAGACTGGGCACAGCCCAATAAATAAATAGAGGTTTTTCAAACTGATTTCATCATCTTTCCCCTAAAGCAAACCTGCTCCTCTTCCTATCTATATTTTCTGGCACCATTAACAGTGTCACTATCCACCCAGTTGCCCCAGCCAGAAATCAAAAAGTCTTACTGAACATCTCTCCTTATCCTCCTTTACACCTCCCATATCCAGTTAATCACCAAATCTTTTTGGGTTTCTCTCGTAATATCTTGTTCAGCTCTTCACTTAATCTCCATCTTTCACTCCATCTTTTCTTACCCAAACCACTGTACCACCCTGTAATTGGTTCTCCTGCGTTTCCTCTTGCCATCCTTCCCATTCCCCACCAATTTCTTTGGCACACAGCCAGAGTGATCTCATTATTTCATTTCCCATCTTAAACTCTTGAATAGTGTCCTATCACCCTAAAACTGAGGCTTGACTCTATGGCCTGGAAGGCTTTCTGGGGCCCTCAGGGCAAGCCTTAGTTGGGGCCCCCTCTGGCTGCTTCTCCAGTACCCTATGATCAGTTACGCTCTTGAAACATTCTCAGTTTAGATTGAAACTTGCCAGTTTTTGTCTCTCTGTGACTATGCTGAAGACTTTTGGAGGGCGGAGACTACGCTTACCTTGTATCTCCAGGGCCCATAGTGCATGTTCAGTCCATGCTCAATCCTGACTGACTCTTTGCAACCCATGGACTGTAGCCCACCAGGATCCTCTGTCCATGGGATTTCCCAGGCAAGAATACTAGAGTGGATTGCCATTTCCTTCTCCAGGGGATCTTCCTGACCCAGGGATCGAACTCACATCTCCTGCATTGGCAGGTGGATTCTTTACCACTGAGCCACCTGGGAAGCCCCCTCCAGGGCCCATGCTGTCCCACAAAATGTTTGTTGACTAAAATAATTCCTAAGGTAGTCTGTGCTTCTATGTTTCTGTTTGTGATACTGGCTTGGTCTCAATAGTCTTTAGGTATCCACTAGTGGCAAAGTCTGAGGGGGCAAATAGTTGATGCTTTTGAACTACTTAAAGTTAGTAGTGATTGGGCAGGGAAGTAGAAAAAGGATGCTTTGCTTTCAAGAGCAGAAGAACTAACCAGTGGGCCCCTACTGCTAGTTCAGTGGATTTAGTTAATGTGAGGAGCTGAATATTTGGTACTGTGTGGAATCTTTTGAGCTCAGTATGAACACAGTGCATCAATACATCTATCAATACTTTCTTACTGAATTAGCAGAAATGAGCAGTGAAAATCTCCCCTGGACCTCTTCTTTCTAACAGAAGTTTTCCAGTTTCTCCAGAAAAATGTCAGATATACCAAAAAAAAAAAAAAAAGTAAGAAATCATTTTGCAAAGAACAAAAATAGGAAAATTCAAAAAGATCTGAGTCTGTATCAGAAGTATAGGAATTCTCTATACCTTACCTCCTAAACAATATCCAATTACACAATTCAAGTTGTTGAAAATTGAAACTAGAGCTGTATTACAATCATGCCAATAGGATCTTGGTCAAGACATGCCAATGTGAGGAAATAACAAGTGCCAAATTGTGTCAGTTGCACTAATGAAGGCTGCATTAGCTTGTCACTAAATAGAAAGCTACAAGGTAGAGTGTATGTGAGTGTATTTTCACACACACAACCAAATGAAAATTAAATCAATTATCAGAATAATTCAAGCCCCAATTCCCCAAGGTTTGCTTCAATTAGATAATTGATGCAATTAGCTGAAAGGTTTTGGGGTGGATTTTTCTGGTCTGAATTATCTCAAATTACTTTAATTCTCCACTTCACTTTGATTATGTAGATCCAGCTCATGCTTGAGTGTGAGTGAATTTAGCAGATAATTTCTTGTTATATGAGCATCGATTTTTTTCTCCCATAAAATGTGCATGGCATAGTATGCTTACAAGCTAATTTTAGTGACAAAATAATCACTTTATAGAATAAAAGTGTAGGACTTTCTGGTTAATGCATAATGGAAAACAATTACTGGGGAGAAAAAGTTAAATGAAACCTGGTTAAGAGTGGACATTTCTGCCTTTCATATTTTATTCCTTTTGTTGCAGAGGCTAGGCTGGGGGACAAAGTTGAGTCAGGACAAATAATATCTACTTATGTAGTCTTGGCCTTAACTGAAAATATTTTACAATGATAAGAACTTACTGCCTTGATGGAAACACCTTGATTATCTTCAAATCAGTTCTTTCCAATCTCAACAACTGTACAAAGATGTCAACTGGGAAGTCAGTGTCAAAGGATTCTGAGAAGCAATATGCGACACTGGAGTGCAAGTGGCTTCAGGTCAGTGTATTGACTTAGAATTGGATACAAATCGTGGCTTAATAAACTTAATTATTGGTTTTTCCTCAGTTCTTATTAGATTATTGATGTGGGAAGAGGAGCAGAGGGAGGAAGAGAAGAGAGGGATGTTATATCCCACACACTAGAATATGATAATGTAAGGAAGATAGGAGAATTTGGGGCCTTTTTAGTGTGGAAGCAAAGAGTCCAGAAAAACTCACCATGACTTGAATCTTCATTTTAAAAGTAATACTGATTAACTGTATTGAACATAGTCTTTTTAAGAAATCAGGAGGCTATATGGTACATTTTAAAGACATATGTTAGCCCAAGTAGCCAAAAATTATTGGGTATCAAAACAGGTATGCTCCAGGTATTTCCAAGGAACTATGAATTCCTCTATGGTAGCATTTAAATGATGTCATCAGATCTCTAAAGTAGACTTTCAGAGCTGTCTGCCAATAATCTTGCCTCAAAAGCAGACTAAGCAAAATGTAAAATGCACATGTCCTTTGACTCCTCAATCCTCAGTCTAGGAATTTACCCCAGGAAATTCTCACACAAAGGCAAAAGACACATAAATTTCATTGATCTCTTTTTTCCTTATAATGAAAAATTTGAAACACCACCAGTGTACAACCATAGGTAATTGGCTATGAAAATTATAATTGATGCATACAGCAGATAGTAAGGGGCCATTAAACAAGATATTATAGAAGAACGTTTAGTGAAATTTGAAAAGATAGTTATATTTTTAAGTAAAAAATTCAAAAAGTACTGTGAAATAACATGTAAAATATGACCTTATTCTTGTAAATGCCTATTTATATGTGTGTACATCTAGAAAGATGAATAGAAACAGGCCTCCAATGTGTTTAAAATATGGTGGTTTCAAATGTTCAATTAACATAGTAGCTATTTGACAGTTCATGGCACTATTTTTTTCAAACTTTTTGTATGTTTGAAAAAAATCTAACAATAAAAAATTGAAAGAAAAAAGACCACTAGGATTTGGCCTGGGCTATGTGTAATATCACAGGGTTTTCTGATTTATGAGGAGATTGATCACATTCCAACTGCATTTAAGTATCAAGTGTTAGTTGTAGAAACATTAACATCAGTCTGTTCAAATACTATTGGAAGAAATTTCATAGTTCCATATCTGATCTCCATTTCCCCATAAGCATATCACTCCAGGGGCATGCAAGAGCTTATGCCAACTGAAGGTTCAGACAGAAGACATCTCCTACTTAGCTCTAAATGATGTAACAGTATTCAGAGGAGATGGAGAAATTGCCTGGTCAAATAATCATAGCCTTTAATTTGTGAAACACCCAACAGTGGGCTTCAGTGAATCTGGTAACTTGCTATTTATGGGAAATAAAATGACAATGATGACATCTATACCAAAAGAATCCATATGTTATACTCGTTTTTTTTCAAACACAAGTGTTTCAAATAAAAACTAAAACTGCTACGTGATATTTTTTCCAAGTCCGTCATTACTAGTGAGGCTGATTGTCTTTTCATTGTATGAGATGGACATTTACATATCTTCTTTTCTGAATTGCTATTTACATTGTTTCCCTATTTTCTCTTGGGATATTCATTTGTCATTTATTTGTTAGAGTTCTTTGTTTATTAGATCTAATAATCCTTTGTTATATGGGACAGTTATTCCCCCACCTCCGAGGCTTGTTATTTACCTTGACTATGCTATTCTTGCCTAGAAAATCCTATGGACAGAGGAGCCTGGCCCACTACAGTTCATGAGTCACAAAGAGTCGGACACGACTCTGACTTCACTTTATGCAGTTCTTACTATATATAAATGCTTTTCATTCATATATATTCACATCTATCCATCTTAATAGCTTTTGCCTTTTATGTCATCTTTGGAAAACCATTCTCCACTACAAAATTATAAAACTATTCATCTATAGGTCCTTGAGGGCTTCCCTGGTGCCTCAGTTGGTAAAGAATCCGCCTGCAATGCAGGAGACCTGGATTCGATCCCTGAGTCAGGAAGATCCCCTGGAGAAGGGCATGGCAACCCACTCCAGTATTCTTGCCTGGAGAATCACGATGGACAGAGGAGTCTGGCAAGCTATAGTCTATGGGGTTGCAAAGAGTTGAACTCGACTGAGAGACTAAGCACAGCATGGCATTGGTCCTTAAATATTTTTTGTATCTCTTTTACTTTAGTATTTTTTTTTTACATTTAAATCTTTAAGTTATGTGGAAATCATTTTGATTTAAGGCACCAGATAGGATTTGATTCCTCTCTCCAAATGACTAGCCATTTCTTCCAGTATCATTTATTTAAAAATTCTTCCTTTTCCTCTATCTTCATCTTACTTTTTCTGTATGCTGATCAAAAGGGAAAGATTACTTAAAAAAAAAAAAAAAAGATACCAGCATTCTGATGTGCATTGACTATAACTCAGCCCTTATGTATAAGTCCAATGGTAATTTCTGTCCCAAATAAAAATAAGCTTTGTAATTTATGTGCAATATCTGGCTCCTCTTCTAACACTGCTATACATACAAATGGAAATCTAACCTTTTGTGTAGAAGTTCAGGTTCCAATTAGATCATACCCATATTAAAATTGTTTTTCAAAAGTCACTTCAATGTTATTGAAAATTCTATTTGCAGACAGACATGTGAATATTATAGCAACTCAGATTCTGTGTGCAATGATTTTTCATGCTACTTCAAGATTTTTTTACCAACCCACAGGCTACCATATCATCAGGTGTAGAATATGACATATAATTAACCTGACAATATATAAATCAATGTATAATTTTTGATGTGCCCAAACTCCACGAAACCTCATTCTGGGAAAATAGCCAGCAATGTGGCTTTATCATATTTCTCAGTAGCAACATAGGTCAGCAAACTGCAGATCATTTGGCCAGGTAATTTATATTATTTTTCACAGTTTATTTTTTTCTTTACCTAGTAATCAAGAAAACGAGACTAAACTCAGTGACAGATTAGAAAAATGTAGTCTAGCATGTTATTTGATTCAGAAAACTCATCTAAACCTGAGAGTAAAAACCAAACCAGTTAGCCCTTATAAGAAAACTATCAGAAGGAATTGGTCCAGTGGTTTGGACTCTGTGCTTTCACTTCTGGGGACCCAGGTTCAATCGCTGGTAGGGGAACCAAGAGCCCACATACTGAGTGGCAAGGTAAAAAAAAAACTGTCAGAGACATTTTCCCTCCATCCTTTAGTTCCTTATTGACTCTTTTGAGGCTTTCTTTTTTGGCAAAAATGCCATCACAATGCTATTACTTTTCATTTTTATGGAATAATAATATTTATAAAACTTTGTTGCCTTTTTTTGACTTTTCAAATTGTGTCATGACCTCTATTCTTGAAGCCTAAAACAAGAATGAGCACTAAGCTGGGAGAACATCTGACTAGTCTTGGCTCTACTTCTCTCTAGCTGTTCTGTATCCTTAGGCAAGTCAGCCCCATCTTTAGGCCTCAATTTTTTTTTTCCATCTGCAAAATGAAGCGTTTGCTTACATGAACTGAAGATTTCTTTCAGTTCTAAAAGTCCACATCTTAAGTTCACTGACACAGTTGCAAATGTTTATTTCTTTGAAGAAACTGCCTGTGGGTACAATTCAGCAGGTTTTGCCAGGCATGTTAAATGGAGCAAGTACATCCAGATACAGATTATGTACTATCGTGCCCTAATATGACCTTATGGGTGGTACACAATGTTCCCTATCAATGAAAGAATGATTGATCGCTAGAGTTTGACAGCCCCAGGGAAAGCAAGTCAAGGAAATCCCCAAAGGCTTGGCTCTCCTTTTGCTTTAAAAGTGCATGAAGTACAGACTGCACCCTATGCCACTGGGCATATGTCCAACTGCCTTATGAAAAGCTATAATGTGAGTTTTAGAGAGAATCTAAACAGAAACATCAGATCAGACAAAACCAAAACTTAGAAAAATCCTTAATTTTTTTCATACTTAATTTCAAGATATTGAAATTTTTTTAACAGATGAAGAACTATGTTTAGTATAGGAGTCTGGGAATCTATGGTTTCTATGAAAATTACAAAAATAAGATAAGAAGATTGACTCACTTGCTTATTTGCTTCATGTGGAAAAGAATATGGGATGACAGACTTGAGGAATGACTGGGGACCAAACAGTGGAATTGCAAAAGTGGAATTGCACATCTTCATCTCTATTACTTTTCCAGTTTCTCCATATTGTTCTTCCTGCTTTGCACAGTATCCCAAAACGAGATGTCCATAATGAAGTTACAAAGCAAAAGACAATTCTAGGGTATTATTGGGTTAGTTCAAAAGTTTGTTTGGGTTTTTCTGTAACATTGCATGAAAAAAACCCAAATGAATTTTTTTGCCAATCCAATACAAATAATATTCATATTCAATCACTGGCTTTATAACGTTGAAGTCTTACATATTAAGCTCTAATTAAATCCTTCTTTATAAAACAAAGTAGCTGTTTTGTGACTCCAGAGTATGTAACCTTCAACAAAAGAATTCCTCTAAAATAACTCTGGGCTCTAGAACTTGAGTCAGATGTTATTTTCGCATCTGCTCCTATCTGGTACATTGAGAACATTGCCTTTTTATCTGAGGCCAAACACAGGTCAATGAGGTTGTTTCTAACCAAGCCTGGGTATCGCTGGATCTGCAGAGGAGAAAGAGAACTATAACCATTTGCCAGCTACATCAAGCCAAAATGAACCCATCCCTAACTATGCAGAAATGGAAAGTAAAATGGATTTGGTTTGGATATTTCACAAAGCTCAGCAAACCTCCATGCTTCTTGATTCCTTAATATTCATTAATACAGTTGGTGACAGATTAGGCCTGCACATTTCACCATTTTCCCTATGATATTTAGAGCTTCGATCAGGTTTACTCTGTTTAGTCTTCACAGCAGCTCTACTAGGTATGTATTAGTATTCTTATTTTACAGATAACAACAACAGCTGAGGTTCAGCCCATTGGATAGCTTGCCTAGAATTAATCAACTAGGAAGTAAGACAGAATTTGTAACCTAAGTATGTTGAACTCCCTACATCTGTTGCAAGATTTGATACTTAGCTAAGATAGAAACTTGCAAAATGTACTTTTTATAGAGATTTGCAGAGTCTGTTCTCTGATGGGAAGAAAACATGTATCAATGCAATCTTATTACAATACTCAGTAGTATGGACTGAGAAGGGGAAGAGGTAGCTCAGACACATGGGAAAATTCATCATCTTAAACAAAATTCTATGAAACAACAATACCTTATCATTTTTTTAATTTTTTAATTTTTTTTAAATTTTATTTTTACTTTATTTTACTTTACAATACTGTATTGGTTTTGCCATACATTGACATGAATCTGCCATGGGTGTATACGAGCTTCCCAATCCTGAATCCCCCTCCCACCTCCCACCCCATATCCTCTCTCTGGATCATCCCAGTGCACCAGCCCCAAGCATCCTGTATCCTGTATTGAACATAGGCTGCCCCTTTGTTTCTTACATGATAGTATACATGTTTCAGTGCCATTCTCCCCAATCATCCCACCCTCTCCCTCAGAGTGCAAAAGTCCATTCTATACATCTGTGTCTCTTTTGCTGTCTCGCATACAGGGTCATCATTACCATCTTTCTAAATTCCATATATATGTGTCAGTACACTGTATTGGTGTTTTTCTTTCTGGCTTACTTCACTCTGTATTTTTTTTTTTAAAAAAAGGAAAGAAAGTGAAGTCGCTCAGTCGTGTCCTACTCTTTGCAACTCTATGAACTGTAGCCCACCAGGCTCCTCCATCCTTGGGATTTTCCAGTCAAGAATACTGGAGTGGGTTGCCATTTTCTTCTCCAGGGGATCTTCCCAACCTAGGGATCGAACTCAGGTCTCCCACATTCCAGGCAGACTACCCTCTGAGCTACCAGGGAATCAATTTTAAGCAGTAATCTTGCCGTTAAAAAAATTTTATTTGGCTGCACTGGGTCTTTTGTTGTAGCATGTGGGATCTAGTTCCCTGACAAGGGATTGAACTTGGGCCCCCTGCATTGGGAACACAGAGTTTTAGCCACTGGACCACCAGGGAAGTCCCTACCTTATCACTTTGATTTAATCATCTGCCCATGATTTTTCACATACTAAGTGCACAGTTAATATTTCACCAACGAATAAAATGCACTTACTTCAAAAGGCTTTTTCAGTCTTATAAGACCTAGAACGTTCAGCCACAGATGATAATAATGACTGAGATTTATTGAGTACTTGCTCTGTGCCAAGCACTATTTTAAGCATATATTCCTGCATTATTTCATTTAATTTTCATAATCACCATGGACAGTCGATACTATTATTGCACTCATTTCACAGATGAGGCAACTAAGACTTCCTACTATAATCAATTCTGATTGTGTTTCTGCCTGGCTTAAAATCGATCACAAACAATGTTCTTTTTTGTGAACAGCAGCTTTCAAAGGATTGTTGGTGGACCTCTGGGCATCCCTAAGACCCTTTTACGGATTGACAAGGTCAAATCTATATTCATAGTAATACTAAGAGATGACTTGCCTTTTTCACTTGTTGACAATTTCATAGATGTGGCAAAGCAACAGACATTATAACTGCTGGTGCCCTGGTGTAAATCAAGGCACTGGCACCAAAATGTACTTGTTAGGAATTGTATTCTTTACCACCACACACTTACAGTTAAAAAAAAATAAAGCCAATTTCATATAATAGTGTCCTTCATAAATGAGTAAATATTTTTACTTTTTATGAAGTATTGACCCTTGAGTATATTGGAGAAGGAAATGGCAACCCACTCCAGTACTCTTGACTGGAAAATTCCATGGAAGGAGAAACCTGGTAGGCTACAGTCCATGGAGTCTCAAAGAGTCGAGGAAGACTGAGTGACTTCACTTTCTTTCTTTCTTGAGTATATTTTTTATCTTCAGTGTTATAAAATTTAAAAAATATGTAGTGCGTTTCTGTTGTAGATTGAAGTATGATGGTTGTGTTGAGGAAAAGCACCTGTGTAACTGTTTGAATGGTGAGCTGAACTAGCCACTTTCCCCCACAGAACACCACTTGTACATGGAAGAACTACTGGCAAACAAACAAACTATGGTTAAACAGGCTTGGGTATTTTGCAGATATTTTCTTAAAAATGAAATAAAAGAGCCTGGCACTTCAAGGAAAAGACAGTATTTTGTGGCCATGATGAAATTCCCACTTTCAAGTGAAAATCAGAATTTTGGAACTTACATCTGCAACTGTGAACATGAAAGATTCTCAATATATGAGACTTTTCTGATGAGACTGGTAGTGAAATCAATGAATGTGATTTGTTATATTGGATGTCAACATTTGGAAGGTCTGCATAAATCACTCAACCAATATGATTGCAACTACCAAAGCAATGTGCTATAAAATTATGAGTGGGTAGAAGACTCATTCAAAGGGTATACCGATACATACTTTTCAAAATGAGTACATGAATTTTGTTGATATGGTTTCAAATTTCACACTGAAGTTAACATTTTAGAAGCTGCTATTCACTGAGTTTTGGTCTAGTATCAAAAATGAATACTCAGATGAACCTAGTAGAGACCAGATTTGTGGAAGCAGAGGGGGAGGGTGGGATGAATTGAGAGAGTAGCATTGACAATATACACTATCACGTAAAACAGATAGTTACTGGGAAGTTGCTAAATAACACAGGGATCCCAGTCTAGCACGCTGTTTTGACCTAGAGGGTGGGATGGGGGAGGGGAGGGAGACTCAGGAAGGAGTATATATATATACACACACACACACACACATACATATATATATATAGACTTCCTAGGTGGTGCTAGTGGTAAAGAACTTGTCTGCCAATACAGGGGACAAAAGAGATGCAGATTTGATCCCTGGGTTGGGAAGATCCCCTGGAGGAGAGCATGGCAACCCACTCCAGTAACCTTGCCTGGAGAATCCCCATAGACAGAGCAGCCTGGTGGGCTACAGTCCATAGGGTCACAAAGACTCGAACACGACTGAAGTGACTTACCAAGCATGCATGTATATACATACAATTATTACTGACTCATGTTGCTGTAAGCAGAAACCACTAGAAAACTGTAAAGCAGTTTTCCACCAATTAAAAAATAAATCAAATTAAGAAAAAAGAGAAAGAAATTAATATCCACGGTTATCTGAGATGGCTATTAAATATCTCTCCCTTTTCCAACTATATATCTCGGTGAAGCCAAATTTCCTTAAAATAATTCAACCAAAACAATATAGCACAACACACTGAATGCAGAAAAAGAGATGAGAACCAAGCTTTTTAAATTTTATTTCAGTTCCGTTCAGTTCAGTCTCTCAGTTGTGTCTGACTCTTTGCAACCCCATGTACTGCAGCACGCCAGGCCTCCCTGTCCATCATGAGTTTACTCAAACTCATGTCCATTGACTTGGTGATGCCATTGAACCATCTCATCCTCTGTCCCCTTCTCTTCTCACCTTCAATCTTTCCCAGCATCAGGGTCTTTTCAAATGACTCAGTTCTTCAACAGGTGGCCAAAGTATTGGAGTTTCAACTTCAACATCAGTCCTTTATTTGTTTAACCAGAATTAAAGATGTGCAAAAATGTTAAACAATGCCACTCTTCTTTCTGGTTTGTTTTAGAAAATACAGCTAATTATCATTTTAAAATGTTAATGGGTTTATTTGTCTTAAAATGAATAAATATTTTTAAACATTTCCTTGCTTTCAATTCTAATGGAGTAACTGAAAAATGTAACTCATAGTAACAAAAACCTTTGGCGGTAGTTGGTAAGGGTTCTCCATAATTTTTAAGAGCATAAAAGGGCTCTAAGGCCAAAATTTTGAGAATGACCACTGTTTTAGAAGAACAAACTTTTTACCTTGGCCCACAAAGGTACGTTGGTCTTCTGATGACCTGGCTCCTGCCTCTCTCTCCAAACTCGAGGTGGGCTGGTGTCTCTCTCTAAGAGCCAGTCACACTGGGTTTCTTTCAAGCCTCACCCTTCCATCCTTCCTCCTGCTCAGGACCACACATGTTACCCTGTTTCCTTATAATTAAGTCTGTCTCCTCCACCCCTCTACCCTTCACCCAACTGAAGCCTAGTCAGTCCTCAGATTTCAAATCTACAGCTAGTTTTCTACTGCTGTGTAACAAATTGCCAACACATAGTAGTTGAAAGCAATCTATTATTTCATGCTTATAAAGTCAGAAATCCAGATGGGCTTAACACAGTTTTCTGCTCCAGTTTTTAAAAGACCTAAATCAAGGTGTCAACAGAGCTATGCTTTTTTTTTTCTGGAGGTTCTGGGTAGAATCCATTTCCAGGCTCATTCAGGTTGCTGGCAGAATTCATTTCCAAGTGGTCATAGAAGTCAGGTCTCTATTTCCTTGCTGGATAGTAGCCAGAAGTCATTCTCAGTTTCCAGAAGCCACCCACAGTTCTTGCCTTGTGGTCCCCTCCATCTTTACACCAGCTGAGCCTATGCATAACATCTATCTCTGCAGCAATGGCCAATTTGATCATGAGCACAGTGGCAATGCTGGAGATGGCTGTGGAAACAAGCTAATTGGTGTTTACTTGGTAATTAAAATCTTCCTCTCCTAAAATTACCCTTTGGTGAGCATTCACATGGGACACAAAGTATCTACAAGTGTTTTGACCATTCAGAGAGGTCTGTCCATGTACTTTTCCCCAAAATTTCTTTGTAACCAATTTCCCAACTGTGACCCTTTCAAATCTTGAGCAATCTGTTCAACCACTGGACACAACCCATGAATAAGATACATAGTTGCATATCTGGCTATTTCTCCTTCCAAGCAAAGTGAACACACTGGTACACCTTTTGGAGTTCTGCCCACTGGAAGGATGTTTTTCCACCACTGTCCTTCAGAGATGTCCTAGAAAGAAGTTGCAGTGCTACAGCTGTCCACTTTGGGATAGTGCCTGCTTATCATGCAGAACCATCCCTAAACCAGGTCCAAGTTTTCTCTTTCTCTGTCAACTGATTGTGCCATCAGTTCAGTTCAGTTCAGTCGCTCAGTCGTGTCCGACTCTTTGCAACCCCATGAATCGCAGCACGCCAGGCCTCCCTGTCCATCACCAATCCCGGAGTTCACTCAGACTCACGTCCATCGAGTCTGTGATGCCATCCAGCCATCTCATCCTCTGTCGTCCCCTTCTCCTCCTGCCCCCAATCCCTCCCAGCATCAGAGTCTTTTCCAATGAGTCAACTCTTCACATGAGGTGGCCAAAGTACTGGAGTTTCAGCTTTAGCATCATTCCTTCCAAAGAAATCCCAGGGTTGATCTCCTTTAGAATGGACTGGTTGGATCTCCTTGCAGTCCAAGGGACTCGCAAGAGTCTTCTCCAACACCACAGTTCAAAAGCATCAATTCTTTGGCACTCAGCCTTCTTCACAGTGCAACTCTCACATCCATACATGACCACAGGAAAAACCATAGCCTTGACTAGACGGACCTTAGTCAGCAAAGTAATGTCTCTGCCATAGGTGTGCCTATGTTTTGCCATAGGTGTGACTGAGAAAGAGAAGGCCATATAGCAGGAGTAAGGACAATGAGCATTTGAGCCACTTTTTCAAGTAACTCACTGTGCCTTCAGGGCCTGCTCCCATCTGATCACGTTTACACTACTTCCATTTGATGCCAGATGCTGCTCTGCATGCCCAGCTTTATGGCTTGGTGGGTCAGATCACACTCAGTTCATGATGGGCAGCTCAGGCCATATGGTAACTTGGTGGCTCATAGGTAAGCATTCAGTCCCTGCTAATATGGATCTTCCCTGGTGGCTCAGCTGGTAAAGAATCTGATTGCAATGTGGGAGACCTGGGTTCGATCCCTGGGTTGGGAAGATCCTCTGGAAAAGAGAAAAGCTACCCACTCCAGTGTTCTGGCCTGGAGAATTCCATGGAATGTGTAGTCCATGAGGTTGCAAAGAGTTCGACATGACTGAGCAACTTTCACTTTCAACGTGCAAAGAGCTATTTTGCAAAGGGCTTCCCTGGTGGCTCAGCTGGTAAAAAATCTGATTGCAATGTGGGAGACCTGGGTTCGATCCCTGGGTTGGGAAGATCCCCTGGAGGAGGGCATGGCAACCCACTCCAGTATTCTTGCCTGCAGAATCCCCATGGACAGAGGAGCCTGGTGGGCTGCAGTCCATGGGGTCACAAAGAGTCGGACACGACTGAGCGACTAAGCACACATGTATGTTTTTCAAAAGGAGAGTAATTATGCTTGGACAATGGTAGATCCTTGCTTCAAAATCCTAAAGGCCTGCATGGCAATTCACCTATGCTGCTCTACCAAAGCCTCCAAACATCATCCCTTGTCTACACTGATGCTTCAAGCACCTTTGCATCTGCTGGATCCTCTGGCCCACGTGGCAGAGTAACTTGCACAGCAGCCTTGACCTGGTGCAGAGCCTTTGGTTATAAGCCCCATTCAAAGCTTTTTGAGTTATTTGGTAAACAGGCTGGAGTAATACATCCAAATAAAGAATATGTTGCCTCCAAACTCTGCCTGGCACCTTGGTATCCAAGTACTCCAACTGCATTTAGGTTTCTCAATTCCGTGACAGTGGTTCCCACTGTAAGGTCTGGCTTACAGGAGAGTGATCACGGAGCTCCTCAGTGATGCCTGAGTTCCCTTCACAAATGAATTCCTCACAATACGGGTGAAAAGTGTGTCTTCTGGAAACTCCCAATACACATGAACACGTTTTAAATGACAATCTACTCTAACATTCCAATCTTCCTAAACTTTTGGATCCCTTCCTCTACAATAAACCAACGAATGTAGAAGATTTCCAGCTCACCCCACAATGGGCCACTTTTTAGTCCACGATCGAGTCTATCAACCAGCCAGACTGTTAGAGTCCTTTTCTTCACCACTTTGTCAAGGGACATTAGGAGCAACCAGCCGACAGCATTATACTTGTTAGTGTTCCAAAATGTTCAAAAGTATTACATGGAAAGTCATCTAGCTCTCTGCTTCTCCTAAGCAGTCGATTAGGAGTATCCAGTGATGAAAGTGTTAGTCACTCAGTCATGTCTGACTCTGTGACCCTGTGGACTGTAGCCCACCAGGCTCCTCCGTCCACGAAATTCTCCAGGTAAGAATACTGGAGTGGGTTGCCATTTCCTTCTCCAGGGGATCTTCCCGACCCAGGGATCAAACCCAGGTCTCCTGCATTGCAGGCAGATTCTTTACTAGGTCTGGGCCACCAAGGGAATAACTCTATTGCCAGATCACACTGTAGACAATCAATGTTCTTGCTATTACTGGAAATACTGTAGAGCCATTAGTGTATTTTAATCTAAACAGATTAAAGAATCAATTCCAGGAATCTTAGAAGCAATTCAAAAACTCATCCTTAATATTTTGTTTCTCTAGAACCACTCCAGACCAAAACCAGTCTAAGACCAATTTAACAATATAGGTGTGTGATAGTTTCTTCATTAACGCTAATTTTGAAAAATATGATTATCACTTTCTTTGTTCCTATGATATGCCTTACCAACTGTTGCTCTTTTTCTCTATCCCTTTTATATATATATAAAAAAATTAAAACAATTTTACATTCCAAATGAATTATTTCTTATTTTTCTCTTTTCTAAAAATAAGAATGCCAATGTGTACTTCAAATATTGAATATTTTCCTGTTGGAATCATCCTCCTCTTTATCTGTACCAGATACTCTTCTTGATGTAAAGAATTTTGATGCTATTAGTCACAGTCATGATCTTGTCTTTTTTCCCTTAAGGTAACCGGTCCAATGATTTAATGGAATAATTAAGTGTTCCAAGATAATTGCTGTCATTTTCAATTCTAAAAGGAATACCATTCAAGAATGTTTACAAACTATTTCCCCCAACACACCATGAAACGAGCACAGCCTTCACAAAGTCCTGGAACATCTGTTCAGTTTAAAGGCTAAAGAAACAAAGAAAGAAAGAGAAAGAAGGGACAGAGGGAGGAGAGAGGAAGGGGGAGGGAGGGAAGAAGGAAGGTGGAAAGAAGGAAAGAAACAAAACTTGAATACATAACTCATATTTCCCAAAACCTCAATATCTTCTACTTCAGTTACCAGAGAAAATGGGAGCTACTGTGAGATCTGATTCGTGGTTATCTATTTATTTCAGTTACCTTGGGACGATACTAGAAATTCACCTGGTGCTAGGGTATGTTCAGTTCTTTCCTTCCTTCATTCTTTCTTTCATTTACTCTGTAACTACTTACTGTTGATTTCTTTATGTGTAACACTATGCAAGGTGTTATGTAAGATATAAAGAAATTTAATGCAAGGCTAATTCCTATCAATGTTCTAAAAAGCATTAAATACCTTGTGAAGAAAAAGAGACACACAAATTTAATTAAAGTTTGTCAGGATTAAGATGATTCATGCTTCAGAAGACCTAGTTCTCTGAAGTCCAGATTATGTGTGATACTTTTATGAAGCATCAGTTGCTGAGATACCAAAAAAAAAAAAAAAGGCTTTGTGAATGTCAGATGAATACAAAATGGTACTTGCAGAATTCACTTTATCCCTGCCCCTCAAAACTCATCACTTTGAATGTGAAGGACATACTGTGGCAACCTATCAAATATTTGAATTATTTTTATGTCACTTAAATTTTCAAAGAACACATTATGTTACTTATTCTTCAATTAAACAAATTTGTATTGAGTGCTACCATGTGCCTCACACTGTCCCAGTCTTGAGGATACAGCAGAGAACAAAAGTGACAAAAATTCTTGTTCTTCTGGAGCTTACCTTGCAGCAGAGGGAGATAAATGAGAAATCAAATAGAGACACGAAACGGGAAAATCTCACATAGGGATGTGACATGCAGTTATAAGAAGAATTGGCATGCTCCTTCTCAAATATTAGCTATTTTTTTGTCCCATCGCAAATGGAACTAACAGTGGTTTCCTGTTTCTCACTTTGCTCTCAATTTGTACTGTTAACAGGCTGTATCTGCAATATCTAACCATCTTGTCTGAGGGATACTTTCATAGATTTAAAGATTCATTGAAATAGAGTCAATTTTCCCCAGATTCCACTGACCAGATTGTACTGATTGTGGCAAAAGTATCAAAATCTTGCCCGCTCTTCAGATCCCACTTATTTGACCAATATCACCTTCGACAGATACCCCAAATTTTTCTGAGAATTCCCATGAGTGCTGTCAGTTGATGACAAATTAGTCCTGGTTACCACATCTATCAGGCTCCTCAGTCCATGGGATTTTCCAGACAGGAGTGCTGGAGTGGATTGCCATTTCCTTCTCCAAGAGCTTAGAATCCACCGATGCAGACCCCAAATAAAGTGCACCACAGTCTTCTCTGAGACTGGAACTCTGTTTTAATCACCATGATCACTAGCCTCCCCTTAGATATTGGTGAGACTGGAAATCTATTAATACTATGCTTGACGTTGGGGATGTGGCACCCTGATGCTGAAGATCCATCACACCGTTCTTACAAAGTTAAACTACTCTCCTTTCTCCATTATTTTTTAAATTAAAAAATGTTTACTTTATTGGCTGTGCTGGGTCCTCGTTGCTGCACACGCTTTTCTGCAGTTGTGGCGAGTGGAGGGCTCCTCTCTAGCTGCAGTGTGCGGGCTTCTCATTGCAGGGGCTTCTCTTGCTGCGGAGCACGGGCTCTAGAGTGCCTGGGTTTCAGTAGTTGCAGCACGTGGGCTCAGAGTTGCATATGGACTTAGTTGCTCCGCGGCAAGTGGGAGTTTCCTGGATCAGGGATAGAACTCCTGTCTCTTTGGCAGGCAGATTCTTTACCACTGAGCCACTGGGGAAGGCCTCCTTTCTCCATTATTAATTGCAGTTACAGAGGCTGCCCACAGAAAAGTTATAGTCCCCTGGGGCACACATATTCTGTCAGGGTGGTGCACTGAATCCCCCCTCTTCTCTAAAGGCAAGCCCTTGGGGAGATCTGCTTGTCATTATAGAGTCCTTATTCTTTCATTTTAAAATCTCTCTTGAAATCTGGTTTGTTTCTCTGTGCAATATGAGTTCAGTTATGGTCATTGTAGTCCATGACACCCAGAGGGTGGACACAAGTTAAATTCTTTTCCTCCAGTAGGTTCTTCAATGTCTATAATGAAAAGTACAATGTTGGATTTTGGCTACCTAGCACCTTGATTTTCTCACAGAGAATGAACTCTTTCTTATGGTATGCTGTCCTGATGTACCTTTGTCCATGGGGTAGGCACATAACCCAAGCTAAGCCATTGGACTTTCCCAAAATATTAATCTTGAGAAGAAATACCTAAGGGTAGAAAAATGGCTGAAATGTGGTTATTTCAGTGTGCTCTCCCTAGCAAGACTAGTGAGTAGTTCCTGATTCCTACCCCTGGAGCTGGTTATTTACTCTTTAAAAAAAAAAAAAAAAAAAACTTGGTTCCCCATTTTACTATAAGCTATTTTATTTATTTTTATTATGAGTCATTTTATATTACTTCATTTTCTAATTAAATTAGCCAGAATTAGTTTCTGTTGCTTCCAGCCAAAATTTAAAATAGAATCTGAATATAAAATAGCTAATGTAAGCAACTATGAGGCAGAACGGTTATCTCCTAACTCCACTCACCAGAAGCATTTGAGCCCCAATGCCTTCCCAGTCTAAACACCTTATTACTAAAAATCAGACTGTACATCTTTTAAAGGCATCATAATCCACATCTCACATCTCATAGGTAAGCTAAAGCCTAGAGAAAGGAAGAGGCTTACCAACGGGTGGCCATGCAAACTATAAGCATGAAGTGTCTGTTGAGCACATGCTTTCCTTTAAGTACTGAGGACATGAGAGTTAAAACTTCAGACATAGCCCATGGACAGATAAATAGATAAACAAAATGTGATACACACACACACACACACAATGAAATATTATTCAGTGTTAAAAATAAATGAAATTGTGGCACATGCTATAACATGGATGAACCTTGTAGATGTTATATTAAATGAAATAGTTCAGTTCAGTTCAGTTGTTCAGTCGTGTCCGACTCTTTGCGACCCCATGAATTGCAGCATGCCAGGCCTCCCTGTCCATCACCAACTCCCGGAGTTCACTCAGAATCACATCCATCGAGTCAGTTATGCCATCCAGCCATCTCATCCTCGGTCGTCCCCTTCTCCTCCTGCCCCCAATCCCTCCCAGCGTCAGAGTCTTTTCCAATGAGTCAATTCTTTGCATGAGGTGGCCAAAATACTGGAGTTTCAGCTTTAGCATCATTCCTTCCAAAGAAATCCCAGGGCTGATCTCCTTCAGAAAGGACTGGTTGGGTCTCCTTGCAGTCCAAGGGACTCTCAAGAGTCTTCTCCAACACCACAGTTCAAGCCAGATACAAAAACACAATTACTGTATGATTTCATATATATGAATCCTTAGAACCATTAAATTCACAGATTGAGAGGAGAATGGTGGTTTCTAAGGGCTGAGAAGGGAGAAATCGGCAATTATTGTTTAATGAGTACAGAGTTTCAGTTCAGGACAATGACAAACTTCTGGAGATAAAGAGAGGTGATGGTTGTGTAACAGCAAATATACTGAATCCCACTGAAATCTACACTTCAGTGTTTAAAATGGTACCACAGTAAAAAATAAAAAGAAAAAGAAAAATCAGACACAAATATAGTCCTTAGAGAGTTCAAAGTCTTCCATGGCATATAAGTCAAGTTTGTAAGTAAATGAAAACTCATGGTGGAAAGTGTTAAGTACCAGTGCAGAGGCACTGATACAGTGCTCTGGGATGGGAAAATTCTAGTTTGATGTGTCAGTTGAGCTAGTCGTGGAAGGACAAGTTGCTAATCGAGGGAAGAATAATCCAGACAAAAAGTATAAGCAAAAGCATGTCCTACATACGGATGGGGCAAAGTTTGTGGGGGAGAAAGAAGAGTAATCCTATTAGGTTGTCATCAAAGGCCCATAAAGCAGAGTAATAGGACATATAGTTGGAAAACTGGATTTATGTCAAATAATAGCAGGTGTTAAAAGCCAGCCTAACTAGTATGATGAATGAGGAAAATCAATTGTCATGAAAGGTTTGGAAACACAGGAATGAACTAGCACAGTGAAATTGCAAATAGAAAAGAATCAATAGCAGAGATCTGAGAAGGTAGAACTGAGAAGCCTCGAATGTGAAAGGCAAGGCAGATGGAGGACTGAATACTTTCTAGGGAGAAGATGTTGAACGAATTTGGTGATGTTCTACATGTAGGGTACTATTGAGGCATCCAGACAAGAGAAAGGCTGCAAGCAGAGACTCTCAGAATCCATTTGTCTGGGAATGGGAGGGAAGGAAAGAGAAAGAGGGGCACACAACCAGAAGTGACAAAGTGCAGACTTTGGTTTTGTGTTGTTCTCTCCACACAGCTGCCAGAGCCATTTTTCCCAAGGTACCAATATAATCATACCATTGCCCTTCTTAAAATATTTTAATGCAGTCTCTGTAAAGATGTCATTTGTAGAGAACTTTGCCTGGTTACCTATCAGTTCAGTTCAGTTCAGTAGCTCAGTCGTGTCCGACTCTTTGTGACCCCATGAATCACAGCACGCCAGGCCTCCCTGTTCATCACCATCTCCTGGAGGTCACTCAGATTCATGTCCATCGAGTCCGTGATGCCATCCAGCCATCTCATCCTCGGTCGTCCCCTTCTCCTGCCCACAATCCCTCCCAGCATCAAAGTCTTTTCCAATGAGTCAACTCTTTGCATGAGGTGGCCAAAGTATTGGAGTTTCAGCTTCAGCATCATTCCTTCCAAAGAAATCCCAGGGTTGATCTCCTTCAGAATGGACTGGTTGGATCTCCTTGCAGTCCAAGGGACTCTCAAGAGTCTTCTCCAACACCACAGTTCAAAAGCATCAATTCTTCGGCGCTCAGCCTTCTTCACAGTCCAAGTCCAACTCTCACCTATCAGCCCCCCTTTTTTCTTTTTTCATTTCTTTATTTGCTGTTTTTTTTTTCCCCCGTAGTTGACAGTCACGGAGAAACAGTGTGACACAAAGCATCGAGTGTTGTTTAAAAAGGCAGATTTCCAGGCCTATCCTACAGGTTGTGAATTATATTCCTGAGGAAACTTTATTTTTCAGAGAGTGTAAGAAGCAGTTTTGTAAAGAAGACTGAGGAAGAAGAGCAAGAGAGGAGAACTAGGCGTGCAGTGTCAAGGGATAGCTGTTTCTCAAAGTTTGGGTTGACTTTATCAGGACCACCTGAAGGATGAGTTAAAATGCAGATTTCTGAGCTTTGAACCTACCAACTCACAGTTGGTCTCTGGAGGTGGGGTCTAGGAAATATGGATTTTAAATGGTGATTTCCTTTGAGAGCCACTGGTCTTGGCACCTCAGGCAGCCTCAGGAGCAGGAGGGTCTGTACCACACAGCAGTAAATGGGTTGTACATATGGTCCATGGTCTAAGATGGCAGATTGGAAAGGGTCCCTATTCAGAGGTGACTAGGAGAGGCTAAGATACAAAATGAGGAGATTACCACCCCCCCACCCAAAAACAAAAAAATTCATAGCTGAGGATCAGAAACTAGTAGAAAGAGCAGAGGCATCTTTCAGTCAATAGCCATCTTCAACGGGTCATTGGATGCTCTATGCTTGTTGCTCTGAGGCCTCTTAAAAACATTGCCCAGCAGCCAGAATAAGGTTTCCTGTAACCTCAAGATTCTCTGATGATTGAACCACCTGGTTTCCATTGTATGTATGCGTGCTAAGTCGCTTCAGTCATATCTGACTCTTTGCGACTATGTGGACTGTAACCCATCAGGCTCCTCTGTCCATAGGATTCTTCAGGCAAGAATACTGGAGTGGGTTGCCATGCCCTCCTCCAGGGGATCTTCCAGACTCAGGATCAAACCTGTATGTCTTATGTCTCCTGCATTGGCAGATGGGTTCTTTACCATGAGTGCCACCTGAGAAGCCCAGGTTTCCACTGAGAATAATGCTTTCTTATTGTGGTCACATCATCTGATGAGCGCCGAAAGTGTTAAAAGAGTAGCATGGGGGTTCTGGTTATGTTCTAAGTTTAGAAAGTATAAGATAATTCTCAGAACATTCACATCAAAGTAGTGAGTCAGCCTCCAGGATAACATCTCATGAGAGAAAGGAAGCTGGGGTGCAAGAGGAGTATGAGGCCAGGCACCTATAGAAAGAAAGAAATACAGTAAATATAGAATGTTGTTTGTAAAGTTCAGTTTCAACCGGGCAACTCCTGATTACAAACCCCTGTGCGACACTTCCTTCAAAGCCTAAACAAGCACATGGAGGACAAGCACATATTTCAGTCAATGTTAGTGTCCCAGGGCCTGTGGAATTGTTGGCAACAGAGCAACAGGAAGTAGGGGAGCCAGAGGATTAGGTGGGTGGGAGGCCAGGAAAACAACGGCAGGGGTAGCAAGAGTTGCCGGATAGGAAATTCCACAGCCAGTCCCATAAAACTTTTTTTTTTTGACAAGTAAAGGCTCCATCTTCCTATATCTCCAAAGCATTATATATTACTAGTCAGGAGAGCCTAAATCTCTCCACCAGAGAAGCAGGGACCAAATTCCATGGCTGGGGCGGCAGAGCAATTGCAAGGACATTTTCTTCCATTGCTCAGGAAACATGCTGAAAGCAAGAGTTTAATAATGAAACAACTTTCACAACAGTTTTCCTGGACTCCTGCTTGTCACTGCCCAGTGCTGGATACATAAATCAAGGGTGTGGAAACTTTTTCTTCTGACCATTGGCCTTCAGGGGAAAAACAAATCCAGGTGATGTAACTAAAAAAGTAACCTTGCTCTCCCCCTCAAGAGGAACAAATATAGAGTTTTCTCTTTGTCTGGTTTTTAACATTAAAAGTTACATTCAGTTCAGTTCAGTCGCTCAGTCGTGTCTGACTCTTTGCAACTCCATGAACTGCAGCACAACAGGCCTCCTTGTTCATTACCAACTCCCGGAGTTCACACAAACTCATATCCATTGAGTCGGTGATGCCATCCAGCCATCTCAACCTCTGCCGTCCCTTCTCCTCCTGCCCCCAATCCTCCCAGCATCAGAGTCTTTTCCAGTGAGTCAGTTCTTCACATCAGGTGGCCAAAGTACTGGAGTTTCAGCTTTAGCATCATTCCTTCCAAAGAGATCTCAGGGCTGATCTCCTTCAGAATGGACTAGTTGGATCTCCTTGCAGTCCAAGGGACTCTCAAGAGTCTTCTCCAACACCACAGTTCAAAAGCATCAATTCTTCTGCGCTCATCTTTCTTCACAATCCAACTCTCACATCCGTATGTGACCACTGGAAAATCCATAGCCTTGACTAGACGAACCTTTGTTGACAAAGTAATGTCCCTGCTTTTTAATATGCTGTCTAGGTTGGTCATAACTTTCCTTCCAATGAGTAAGCATCTTTTAATTTCACTGCTGTAATCACCATCTGCAGTGATTTTGGAGCCCCCCAAAATAAAGTCAGCCACTGTTTTCACTGTTTCCCCACCCATTTGCCATAAACTGATGGGACCAGATGCCATGATCTTAGTTTTCTGAATGTTGAGCTTTAAGCCAACATTTTCACTCTCCTCTTTCACTTTCATCAAGAGGCTTTTGAGTTCTTCTTCACTTTCTGCCATAAGGGCGGTGTCATCTGCATATCTGAGATTATTGATATTTCTCCCGGCAATCTTGATTCCAGCTTGTGCTTCTTCCCGTCCAGCGTTTCTCATGATGCTCTGCATAGAAGCTAAATAAGCAGGGTGACAATATACAGCCTTGACGTATTCCTTTTCCTATTTGGAACCAGTCTGTTGTTCCATGTCCAGTTCTGACTGTTGCTTCCTGACCTGCATATAGGTTTCTCAAGAGGCAGGTCAGGGGGTCTGGTATTCCCATCTCTTTCAGATCCTTTCTTTGGGATTGGGATGAAAACTGACCTTTTCCAGTCCTGTGGCCACTGCTGAGTTTTCCAAATGTGCTGGCATATTGAGTGCAGCACTTTCACAGCATCATCTTTCAGGATTTGAAATAGCTCAACTGGAATTCCATCACCTCTACTAGCTCTGTTCATAGTGATGCTTCCTAAGGCCCACTTGACTTCACATTCCAGGATGTCTGGCTCTAGGTGAGTGATCACACCATCCTGATTATATGATTTTAGGCTGCCATAATGTTCCCTCTTAACTCCACTCAATATCCAAAGAATTACAGGGAGTTTTAGAGAAAGATTTGGTTTACTGGGCTGCACTACATTAAAAATTTTAAGCTTATCACTTTTACCAGAAAGCATCTAAGTCATAAAAGAGCTTATCCTTTTAATTTTATTTTCAAAACCTTTAAATTATTGGAATACACTAAAATATTTAAACCGTAGTTTCTAGTTAATATCTTCACAATGAACATATATCATTCTGCCTATTGGTACTTGCCCCAGTAGTTTGATGATACTAAGTTAAAACTTGGATTTAATGTTTCTCTTGCAAGTTTTTGCTCATTTGGCTTTCAATCCTTCACCTTTATTCTGCTGCTCATTAATATACACTTCTAGGACAACTTCGATGACTCATCTAAGGAGTTACAACAAATATTGACAATAATCTAACTTTGGATCCTCTCAAGGGTACCTGATGAACCTGTGCAGAGAGGAACTGTTCCTCAGTACTAATGTCAGTTTCTACTCAGAAAAGAGCCAACATTTGCAGAGAATAAATATTTTATTTGCAGCTTCCTAGGTGGCTCAGTGGTAAAGAATCCACCTGCCAATGCAGGAGACCCAGTTTAGATGCCTGTGTTGGGAAGGTCCCTGGAGAAGGAAATGGCCACCCACTCCAGTATTCTTGCCTGGAAAATCCCAAGGACAGAGGAGCTAGGTGGGCTACAGTCCATGGGATTGGAAAAGAGTTGGACATGACTGAGCAACTAAACAACATATGTTTTACTTAGCCTAAAACCTAATGTGAGCATCATAAATGCCTTTGCCTTAAAGATAACTTCTAAGTCTTAGAGAAAGGACATTACTTCCATTTCAAATCAAAACACGAAGAGGAACCCCTTTCTTTTTAAAAATCTTTATTGAAATATAGTTGATTTACAATGTTTTGTTTGTTTCAAATGCACAACAAAGAGATTCAGCTATATATGTATTTTTTAAAATATTCTCTTTCACTATAGGAGGAATCCTTTTCTGATCTCTACCTCAAACCCGTGCTACCCAACACCACTTCATTCTTCAAGTAAGAGTATATCCCCAGAGGAAGGATAAAATAATTTTCTGCTGCCCTGAATCTCCATCTTTGTGAAGAAGAACAGGAAACAATTAGCCCTTTTCAATTTATTGTTGTTGTTAGTGGACATGGAGTTGCCTATATTCCCATAAATTTTTGAGCTGCAGGTGCTCTGAGATGAAATCTGAATTTTTTTTTTTTTTTTTGGTCCATAAATTAACCTGGAAAGTTCTATCCCAAGGTAGTGGCTGTTGTTTATATTAAATCTTTGCAAAACCTACTTGTCAAAAGAAGGAGAAGGAGAAGGAGGAGGAAGAGGAGGAGGAGAGACATGGAGCAGGAGAGGGCATCTATCATTTATCTACCTTAGAATCTAGGAAAACAAACAATTGACATCCCCCTTTTTGTGAACAAAATTAATTAATCCTCAGCTTTTGTGTATGTTTTTGTTCTTGTCTTTAAATTTCTGAAAAACAAAAACAGTGTAACAAATATTAGTATTTCTGCCACTACTAAGTAGACAGAAAAGAATGGGGAGTAGAAGTTACTAGAGGAAATAGATGAGAACATAAACGTAGTAAATGTCAGTCCTGTACCAGTCACTCTGCTGCTGCTGCTGCTGCTAAGTCACTTCAGTCGTGTCCGACTCTGTGTGACCCCATAGACGGCAGCCCAACAGGCTCCCCCGTCCCTGGGATTCTCCAGGCAAGAACACTGGAGTGGGTTGCCATTTCCTTCTCCAATGCATGAAAGTAAGAAGTGAAAGTGAAGTCGCTCAGTCGTGTCCGACTCAGCGACCCCATGGACTGCAGCCCACCAGGCTCCTCCGTCCATGGGATTTTCCAGGCAAGAGCACTGGAGTGGGGTGCCATTGCCTTCTCCGAGTCACTCTGCTAGCCACTTTTTAAAAAATATTTTATAGTTCTGTGGCTTTTTATTTTATTTTTTGACTGCACTATGCAGCATGTGGGATCTTATTTCCCTGACTAGGGATTGAACCCTTGCTCCCTGCATTATAAGTGCAGAGTCTAAACCACTGGACCACCAAGGAATTCCTTAGCTACTTAAAAAAAACTTATAGAGATATAATTGACACACAATAAACAGGTCATAATTAAAGTGTCCATTTTGATAAATTTTGGCATCTTTACACACTCATGAAACCATCACCACAATCAAGATAATATTCATTACCATTCACTCCCCGAAGTTTCTTCATGAACCTTTGACTCTGTCCCCCTCCTCCCTCCCCTCTTCTTCTCCTGCTCCAGGCAATCATTCTTCTGCTTTGTGTCACTACTGATTAGTTTCCGTTTTCTAGAATTTTCTATAAATAGAATCATGCAGTATGTGCTTTCATTTGTCTGGTTTCTTTCACTCAGTATAAATATTTTGAGATTATCTAGCTTGTTGTATGTATCAATAGTTAACTCCTTTTTAGTGCTAAGTAGTTTCCCATCACATTTTGTTTACCTGTTCACCTGGTGATGGGTATTTGAATGGTTTCCAAGTATTGGCTATACAAAGAAAGCTGCTATGAACATTTTTATACAGACCTTTGTGTGGAAATATGCTTTAACTTCTCTTGGGTTAAAGCAGTGGAGTGGCTAGATTGTAAGTTCGAGTTTGATTTTTTAAATAAATCTCAAAATATTTCCCAAAGTCATTGCACTGTTTTTTTAATTCCCACTAAAATTGTAAAATAAAATTGCAGTTTTAGTGAGTGTGAAGAAGTAACTGGTAGTTTTAATTTACCTTTTTCTAATGACCAACGAGATTTGTCACCTTTCCATGTGGGTATATCCTCTTTGATGATGTGTCTGTTCAAATATTTTTACCATTTTCATTAGTTTTTTTCATTTACCATTTTCATTAGTTTGTTTTGTTTTATTATTTGGTACTGAGAGTTCTTTTCTGTACCTCTAGCATTCTGTATTTTCTGCCATTCTCTGCATTGCCCTAATTCCTTTATGTAGAGAATGGTGTTAGAGACCAAGGTCCAGGCTCAGCTTTGTAAAAATTTCCTGTGTTTACCATCTTGCAAATTATTATGGATTTTGGATCCAGGTCTTTTATTTGGATACAAGTCTTTCATATGTTTTACAACTCTTTTCTCCTAATATATGGCTTGTCTTTTTCTCACTTCACAGTGTCTTTCAAAAGCAGAAGTTTTTATGTTTGATGAAGTTCAATTTACCAACATTTTTATAGGTGTGCTTTGGGGATTGTATCTAAGAATAGTTTTACTACTAAAAGTTTTTGTTTCCTCTTTCCACTTAGAAAAAAGTTCAAACACACAAAAATGTTGCAAAAGTCAGATAGCATAGAGTATACACGTATAACCTTTATCTAGCATCACCTCTTTTTAACATTTTATCTCATTTGCTTTATCATGTGCTTGTCCCTCCTTCTCTCTCTCCTGCTCCTTCCCTCCCTCCTCTCTCTATTTCTGTCTCTGTCTGTCTCTCTCTTCCTATCCACTCTTTTCCCAAACCCCTTAAAGGAAACTTACATACATCATGTCTCTTTACCACTAAATACTTCAGTGTATGACTCTATAGGGAACTCACCAATTTCATAAATTTCCATTGATATGCTGCTGCTGTGGCTGCTAAGTCGCTTCAGTCGTGTCCGACTCTGTGCGACCCCATAGACGGCAGCCCACCAGGCTCCCACGTCCCTGGGATTCTCCAGGCAAGAACACTGGAGTGGGTTGCCATTTCCTTCTCCAGTGCACAAAAGTAAAAAGTGAAAGCGAAGTCACTGATTCAAGTCCAACTCTCAGCGACCCCAGGGACTGCAGCCCACCAGGCTCCTCCATCCATGGGATTTTCCAGGCAAGAGTACTGGAGTGGGGTACCATTGATATGCTACTTTTATCTAATCTAACATCCATGTTCCATTTTGCACTATTTTTGGCTTACTTCATAACACACTTTATAGCATTTCCCTTCTAGGATCAGGTATTGTATATAGTTGTCATGATTTTTAGCCTCTTTTAATCTGGAACATTCCACAGGCTGTCTAGATTTTATATGACATTAACATTTTCAGCATTTCTTTCTGGGGGAGATATTGTCTGATCCATAATTAGATTCATGCTGTGCATTCTAGGCTTGAATACTACATCAGTGATGTAATCTTCTCAGGGCATCACATTGAAGGCACACAATATTCATCTGTCCATCAATAGTGAAGTTAATGTCCATCACCTGACCAAATAGTTGTCCAGTTTCCTCACTATATAATTACTACCTTCCCCCTTGCAACTAGTAAGCAGTCTGTGTGAAGACACTCTCAGTTCAGTTCAGTCAGTCGCTAAGTCATGTCTGACTCTTTGTGACCCCATGAACCGCAGCACGCCAGGCCTCCCTGTCCATCACCAACTCCCGGAGTTCACTCAGACTCATGCCCATCGAGTCAGTGATGCCATCCAGCCATCTCATCCTCGGTCTTCCCCTTCTCCTCCTGCCCCCAATCCCTCCCAGCATCAGAGTCTTTTCCAATGAGTCAACTCTGCGCATGAGGTGGCCAAAGTACTGAAGTTTCAGCTTCAGCATCATTCCTTCCAAAGGAATCTCAGGGTTGATCTCCTTCAGAATGGACTGGTTGGATCTCCTTGCAGTCCAAGGGACTCTCAAGAGTCTTCTCCAACACCACAGTTCAAAAGCATCAATGCTTTGGCGCTCAGATTTCTTCACAGTCCAACTCTCACATCCATACATGAC
>SJYT01052763.1:10672-53438 GCA_006410635.1 Cephalophus harveyi | reverse complement strand
GCAATCCCACTGCTGGGCATACACACCAAGGAAACCAGAATTGAAAGAGACACATGTACCCCAATGTTCATCGCAGCACTGTTTATAATACCCAGGACATGGAAACAACCTAGATGTCCATCAGCAGATGAATGGCTAAGAAAGCTGTGGTACATATGCACAATGGAGTATTACTCAGCCATTAAAAAGAATTCATTTGAATCAGTTCTAATGAGATGGATGAAACTGGAACCTATTATACAGAGTGAAGTAAGCCAGAAAGAAAAACATCAATACAGTATACTGACACATATATATGGAATTTAGAAAGATGGCAATGATGACCCTGTATGCGAGACAGCAAAAGAGACACAGATGTATAGAATGGACTTTTGGACTCTGTGGGAAAGGGAGAGGGTGGGATGATTTGGGAGAATGGCATTGAAACATGTATATTATCATGTAAGAAACGAAGCGCCAGCCTATGTTCGAAACAGGATACAGGATGCTTGGGGCTGGTGCACGGGGATGATCCAGAGAGAGGATATGGGGTGGGAGGTGGAAGGAGGATTCAGGATTGGGAGCTTGTATACATCTGTGGTGGATTCATGTTGATGTATGACAAAACCAATACGGTATTGTAAAGTAAAATAAAAATAAAGCTAAAAAAATAAATAAAATAAAATTATTCATATGAAAAAAAAAAGTAGTAATAATCATAGCCCATTCTTGGATTCTATGAGGTCGAGTTGTTCTAGTAAAATAGTGAACTGAGAGGTCCCTGACTCCGTTACCCAGAAGTTTATGTAGCACCGAGACAAGCTGGTGTCTGAAGTAAGGGCACTCCCTAAATTGTGACTTGTGATGCTAACTCTAGGTGATTAGCATCAGAATTGTACTGCAGTCCACCTTAGTTTGATGGAAATGAAACATTTTGAAATTTCTAGCTTCCTTGACAGAAGTGTGAGTTGGTTGAGGACACTAACACTTGTGACTAGTGTCTGTAGTCTGAATAATCTTATTAAGGTCTTTGCCCTTAACTTATATCATCTGAGCTAAATCCAGGTAATTCATGTCAGAATTGAACTGGATCGTAGGACACCAGCTAGGGTCAGAGAATTGTGTCAGAGCATCAGATGATGTTAACTGTAGATTTCTTGTGGATATCATTCATCAGATCAAGAAAGGTCCCTTCTATCCCTAGTTAGTGTTTTATCTTGAAAGGATGTTAGATTTTGTAAATGTGTTTTCTGCATTTATTGAGATGGTAACATGGCTTTTGTCCTTTATGCTATTGATATAGTATGGTGAAATTCTGAGATAAAGGTTATAGTATAGAACCCTTTCTATAAGTTGCTAGATTCGGTTTGATAGTATTTTACATATATTTTCATTAGACATATTTGGTCTATAGTCTTCTTGTGATATCTGTGTTTGTTTTCAGTATCAGAGTAATACTGGTTTCATAAAATGATTTGGAAAGTGTTCTCTTCTATGTTTTGGAAGAGTTTTGAAGAATTAGTAACCATCTTGTTTTTGAATTTGACAGAATTTATTATTGAGGCCATCTGGGTTTTAGCTTTATTTTGCAGGAGAATTTTAAATCACTAATTGGTCTGAGTTGAACAGTGTGCACTCAAAATTCATGTCCACCCACTCACAATCTGACCTTATTTGGAAATAAAGTTTTTGCATATATAATTAGTTAAAATAAGCCCATAGTGGATTAGCATGGGGTCCTAAACCAAAGATAAATGGGATCCTTATAAGAGAAGGAAAGAATAATAGAAAGACACACACAGGGAGGGCCGTGTAAATCAGTGACAGGCAAAGGAAGATCAATGATTGCCCATGGCCAACACAAACTAGAAGGAAGCAGGAATAATTTACTACCTAAAGAATTCAGACATTACTTTGCCGACTAAGGTCTGTTTAGTCAAGGCTATGATTTTTCCTGTGGTCATGTATGGATGTGAGAGTTGGACTGTGAAGAAGGCTGATCGCCGAAGAATTGATGCTTTTGAACTGTGGTGTTGGAGAAGACTCTTGAGAGTCCCTTGGACTGCAAGGAGATCCAACCAGTCCATTCTGAAGGAGATCAGCCCTGGGATTTCTTTGGAAGGGATGATGTTAAAGCTGAAAGTCCAGTACTTTGGCCACCTCATGCGAAGAGTTGACTCATTGGAAAAGACTCTGATGCTGGGAGGGATTGGGGGCAGGAGGAGAAGGGGACGACCGAGGATGAGATGGCTGGATGGCATCACTGACTCGATGGATGTGAGTCTGAGTGAAGTCTGAGAGATGGTAATGAACAGGGAGGCCTGGCATGCTGCGATTCATGGGGTCGCAAAGAGTCGGACACGACTGAGCGACTGAACTGAACTGAACTGAAAGAATTCAGAGGGAGCATGGATATGCTGTCACCTTTATTTCAAACTTTTGGCCTTCCACACTGGGAGAGAATAAATTTATGTTGTTTTCAACCACTCAATTTGTGGAAATTTGTTACAGCAACTCTAGAAAATTAATACTCTGATTAAATCATTTACTTGTTATAGATCAATTTAAATTTTCTATTTTGGGGGAAATCAGTTTCAATAGATTGTGGCTTCCTAGGATTTGTATATTTCATCCAAGTCACCTAATTTGTTGACATACAATTTTCCATGGTGTTCGTTTACACTCCTTTTTATTTCTGTAAGGTTGATAGCAATTTCTACTCTTTAATTCTCGATTTCAGCAATTTAACTGTTCCTATTTTTTCCTTGGTTAGTCTGGCTAAAGTTTTGTCAGTTTTGTTAATTATTTTCAAAGAAACAACTTTCGTTTCCGTCAGTCTTTTATGTTTTTCTATGCACTATTTCATTGATACCTGTTCTAAACTATTGTTTCCTTTCTCCTTATGGATTTAAGCTTGATTTTCTCCTTTTTACAAAGTCTTAAGGTGGGTGGGTTTAGTTGCTAAGTCGTGTCACACTCTTGGGACCTCATGGACTGTAGCCGACCAGGCTCCTCTGTCCATAAGATTTTTCCAGCAAGAATACTTGAGTGGGTTGCCATTTCCCTCTCCAGGAGATCTTCTCAGCCAGGGGATCAAACCCTGCACTCCTGCATTGCAGGTAGATTCTTCACCCACTGAGCTATAGGAAAAGTTAGTAATTGATTTGAAATAATTCTATACATATTTAAAACACTTTAATGTGTCATTTACGGTATACATTTCCTTGTAAGCACTGCCTTAGCTGTATCCCAGAAATTTTGGTATGTTGTGTTTCAACTTCATTTACTTCAAAATGTTATCTGATTTCTCTTGTAATTTCTTCTTTGACTGATTGCTTATTTAGAGTATTTTGTATAATTTCTTTGCATTTATGAACTTCTCAAATTCTCCTGAGGTATTCTATCCTAATTTCTTTTCATTGTGGTCACAGAACATACTTTGCATTATTTCACTACTTTTCAATTTCTTATGGTTTGCTTAATGACCTATATTGAAATTTCAACAATACATTGTTGTGATGATTACTATATATAATTTTATGTATTTTAAAGAAGCTGAGAGAATAAAAGAACAAATAAACTAGAGAGTTAGTTATATTAACCTTCTTATTTAATATATATAGTTCTTTATCAACCTGTGGATTTAAGTGGATTCAAGTTACCATCATACACTTCCTCCAATACTAGGAACCAGTCTGCCCACTGCCTGATTGCAGTTCCCACTAGCACCTGGCAGAGGCAGAGGGCTGGGTTCTGCCAGCCTCCAGGAAGCTCACTCCAGGACAGCCTGGAATTACCACCAGGAGTGAGTTCTCACTCCCAGCGACCGCTCACTTGCAGAGCTGTCTCTTATACACATCTAGATGTGTATAAGAGACAGTGCTGTTACAGTCAATATATTACATTTTTCTGTGTTATAGAAAATCTATGATACAGACCTAACAATAGAGTTGCATACATGATATTTTATACAATTATTTTTTAAATCACTAAAGAAAAGAAAGGATAATGTAATTACATTGTCCTTTATCATCCCCTACATAATTACATTTATTAGCACTCTATTTTTCATGGGGGTTAAAACTACTTTCTTATATCACTTGCTTCCATTCTGAAACAATCCTTTATTATATCTTATTTTCTCTTACTATTTGTTCTTCTATTGAACTGCAGTTTACAATATTATATTTGTTTCAGGAATACTACATAGTGATTCTGCACTTTTACAAATTATACTACATTAGAAGTTATTGTAAGATAACGGCTACAATATTTTGTGCTGCACAATCTATCCTTGTTGCTTATCTAACAAATATTTTCCTTATTAACCTTGTAAGGAGTCTTTGCTAGCAACAAAGTTTTTCAGTTTTGCTCATCTTAGAATGACTTTATTTTACCTTCATTACTGAGAGATAGTTTTCTATGTATAATTCTTTATTGGCTTTTTTTTTTTCTTTCAGCACTTTAAATATGACTCCTCACTGCCTTCTGATTTCCACTATTTCTGATTAGAAGTAAGCTATTGATTGATCTTATTAATTGATCTTATTAGGGACATTTCTTTTAATTGGATCCTTTTTATCTCCAGTCTTTCAAATTTTTTTTCTTTTCCTTTGTCTTTAAACATTTAAACAGTTGAAATATCTGAGTATGGATTTCTTTGTTTTCATCAAGTTGGAGTTTGTTTTTCTTCATGGATGTGTAATATCTTTTCATTATATTCTGGGAAGTTTTCAGCCATTATTTCTTCCAATACTTTTCCTGCTCTTGTTTTTTCTCTTCTCTTTCTGGTACTTCAATACATATATGTTACCATACTTAATAATATCCTACATTTTTTTTTTGAGGTTATTTCCCTTTTTTTCATTCTTTTTCCCTCTGTTCTTTATATTGCATGTTTATCTATCTGCCTTCCAATTCACTGAGTTTTTCTTTTCTTTTCTGTCAGATAAACTACTGCTGAGAACTGCAAGTGATTTTTTTCATTTCTGCTATTGCATTTTTCAAATCCAAAATTTCCATTTAGTTTTGATACTGATATTCTCTACTTCCTTAAAAATATTTATTACACTTTGAACATGTTTGCAATATGTTTTTGACTTCTTTGTATGCTATGTGTGACATCTGGGCCTTATCTAAGACAATATCTGCAGCCCGCATTTTTTCCTGTATATGTTACACTTTTTTTTTTTTTTTTTCAAGTCTCTCTCTCTCTCTTTTTGATAGAAAACTAGTCCTTTGAGGTAATATATTGTTGTAACCCTGAAAACCCACACAGTCTAACATTTATTTGTTTAGTGACTTAGCTCGACTATTTCAATGAAGTTTATTTCCATGTGGTTTAGTGACTCTAATGTCACTCCTAAGGGCATGCAACTTTGGTTGTGCACACAGTCACTCTCACTGTTGCTTCCAGGGATGCTAGTGATTTTAGCCAGTCTCTTCTTGATTCCCTGTCTCTCATCTCTCTAGTAAGATTCAAGCTAATTTGTTTCTATTAGCACATCCAGCAGTAAGTGTCCACTAATTGTTAGCTCATTGTTCTATTGTTTTTGAGGCTTCCTTAAGACATAAATTGGAGAAGGAAATGGCAACCCATTCCAGTACTCTTGCTTGGAAAATTCCATAGATGGAGGAGCCAAGTGGGCTACAGTCCATGGGGTTGCAAAGAGTTGAACATGACTGAGTGACTTCACTTTTCACTTTAGGACATAAATGGGGAAATAATGGAAACAGAGACTATTTTGGGGGGCTCCAAAATCACTGCAGCTGGTAACTGCAGCCATGAAATTAAAAGACACTTACTCCTTGGGAGAAAAGCTATGACCAACCTAGACAGTATATTAAAAAGCAGAGACATTACTTTGCCAACAAATGTCCATCTAGTCTAAGCTATGGTTTTTCCAGTAGTCATATATGGATGTGAGTTTGGACTATAGAGAAAGCTGAGCACTGAAGAATTGATGCTTTTGAACTGTGGTGTTGGAGAAGACTCTTGAGAGTTCCTTGGACTGCAAGGAGATACAACCAGTCCATTCTAAAGGAAATCAATCTTGAGTGTTCATTGGAAGGACTGATGTTGAAGCTGAAACTCCAATACTTTGGCCTCCTGATGCGAAGAGCTGACTCATTTGAAAAGACCCTGATGCTGGGAAAGATTGAAGGCAGGAGGAGAAGGGGATGACAGAGGATGAGACAGTTGAATGGCATCACCAACTCATTGGGCATGAGTTTGAGTAAGCTCCGGGAGTTGGTGATGGGCAGGCAGGCCTGGAGTGCTGCCGTCCATGGGATTGCAAAGAGCTGGATACAACTCAAAGACTGAACAGAACTGAACTAAGACATAAATTGTTACACAGTTTGATCCAGTTGAATTCAAGCTCACTTGCAGAGACAGTCTTCTAGGCATTTTTCAACATAGCCTAGATAGCTAGTTCTCCCTCTGAAATTTTTACCTTCTTTACTGTTTCATTTGTCATTACCATGGAGCATCCAGCTTTCTCTTTAAAATTTTTTCTGATAAAAAATGCAGGGCTGCTCAGGTTCATAGAGAAATACACATTTCAACATCTACCACCCTTAAACTGCATACTACTCTCATCTCCCCATGTGCTTAGAGGCTCAGTCATGTCCAGCTCTTTGCAACCCCATAGACTGTAGCCCGCCAGGCTTCTCTGTCCATGGGGATTCTCCAAGGAAGAATATTGGAGTGGGTTGCTATTTCCTTTTCCAGGGGATCTTTATTCAAATTCCTAAAGATTGCTTAGAGCATATTTACTTTGATTTCTTCTATCTTGTTTTAAAAGTATTGGTATCAACATTACAGTATCTCTGGTCTATTTATGTGATTTTTACAATGACAGGAATAAGTTACAAGAAATCTGGAAGATAATTATATCTTCACAAATGTTATACATATTTCCTTTTTTGTAAACATTTTTATAAGCATTTTGCTTCTGCACGCTATAAAATCATTTGTATAATAGAGTATAATTACATGTAGTTTTCATGACTGTTGAAAGTATGAAAAAGATGTGTATAAGAGACAGGCCTACCACTGTAAGTCAAGGATCTTCTTTCTAGACCATTAATCTATACCATCTATAGTTTTATTTATCCAGTCATTATTTTTCTAATCTGTATATTCCTACTTAGGTTTCCCTGATGGTTCAATGATAAAGAATCTGCCTGCCAATATAGGAGATATGGGTCCCATCCCTGGGTCAGGAAGATCCCAAGGAGAAGGAAATGGCAACACATGGTTGATAGGGCCTGTCTCTTATACACATCTAGATGTGTATAAGAGACAGGCTATTACATATGTTTATACATTTTTGTTTATTAATTTATTTATATTTTAGGTGGATATGACATAGGGAAGTGAACATTTCTCACTAAGATTTGTTGAGAAGTTTTAAGTTTTAAAAGTCATGCTATTTATTAACACCTTTAAGAATTTTATTTATTAATGAATTAATTTAAATAATTTATTTATTAATGCCTTCAATTTTATATTACTAAGATTTTTTTTTTAATTTTAACAATTCTTCTAAGCTTACATGGACCAATTTGTCTCTATTCCTTTATTCTGCTTACAGTACCACCTTCTATGAGGAAGTAAATAAAGTCTACCAGGCTTGAATTTATCTTATATCCCATCTGGCTACGTTGTCATATCCATATTTTCCATACATTTTTCTTTCTTTTGAACAATCTTAAAGTAGCTTTGTCTCTATAATTTTCTTTGGTTATCTTTGATGTTGTTGTTCTCTGCTCATTACACAATTAAATTTCCTTTCCTTTTGGAACTCCACATTTTACTTGTAACATCAGCATCTTCAGCAGGATACAAGCACCACTGGACAACTTTATGCTTGACATATATGGCCAGGATTTTGCAGTTTCCAGATGGATTTTAGGGCCTCCCTGGCAGCTCAGACAGTAAAGATCTGCCTGCAATGCAGGAGATGGGGATTCTCTGGAGAAGGAAATGACAACCCTCTTCTGTATTCTTGCCTGGGAAATGCCATGGACAGAGGAGCCTGGAGGGCTATAGTCCATGAGGTCGCAAAAGAGTCATACACAACTTAGCGACTAAACAACAATAAATTATTCAATAAATATTTACTGGGTACATACTATGCACCAGAGATAAATGAAGAATAAATTATAGCCAGTGACCTAGAGGAGTTTATACTCCATTTGAGAGGAGAGAGTTGTAAACAGCTCATTTCAATTAAAAAAAAAAAAAAAAAAAAAGAGCAGAAGAAACTGTTGACATGTGCTAACATTTCTTTTCAAGACTGCCACAAGAAGAAACGGATAAATAGGCCAATTCAAATATGTTCTTCTGTGGGGGCGTTTTCCATAAAAGGAAATGGCTACCTATCATTGTTAGACAGAGTTATGAAAACAAAGTCTAAAAATTCTTAGAACCCCTCATTCTGGTCCTCTATGCAATTGGTTGTGGGGACCTAACTTGAAAATGTAAGGCTGTCCAAAAACTGTCACTGGCCATCAAAATAAATGACTCTCAAATAACTGCTTACAGAGAGAGTCAGACATACAGAAAACTGCCGAAGCAATTATACAATTAGCTAAAGATAATTGCAAAAACAGACATAGATACATACACAAGCAAAACCCTGCAGACAAAACACAAAATAATTTTCTGCAGCCAAAACATTTCTGAATATAATTATGCAACATCCTGGTCTCTTTAAGTACTTGGTCATTTCTCACTAACAATATAACAATATGATCCCAGCCATGGGATTCTTCAACACAATCATGGAACTTCTCAAATATAAAACACTGGCCAGATATAATTAGCTATATGATTCCTCAAAGGTCCAGGAATCTTTTTTTAGACATAAACCACTGACAAAAAACCTATTGTTTTCAGTACCCGAAGCCCCTACAGAATATCCCCCCTACAATATTAAATCATTTCTGGAGACTCGTACTCCAAATTCTTAACTTGGATTGGTCTCATATTCAACAGAACATTCTTAAAATAATCACAAGACTTTGATTAACAAAGACTGTGGAAATAAGCCAAATTTGTTGAGTGTTAGCAAACCCTCACTAGTTGATCTCAACATCCGAAAAATTGATGAAACACAAAATAATCTCAACAGTGAGTCTCCTGTGATTTTTTTCCATTCAGGCATAGCCCCGGCTTTACTTGAATAGTTCCTTGTGAAGCAAGTGAATATTTATGAGATGTTCACAACAGTATAAAAAAAAAGTCTTTGACAAATTAATTATTTGTACCTGTCAAAAGTTTTGTTCCAGTTTGCTGCAAGAGAAGAGCCCTATGCAGTCCTATTTCAAAATTTCTACTTGGAAAGGAAATTTTATAAGAAAAAAAGACAATTAGATAATCTGTTATTTAGTCATCGTCATGCCTGACTCTTGCAACACAATAGTTAAGTTAAAGGTAAGACAGAAAATAATGCAGAAAATCACTGTGAGTTGAAGTCATTAACATATTATTAGGTCATAATATCATTTACCCCCAACAGAAAATTAAATGCCTTATCAGAAATGCTAAGTCTTTTTCAAGAAAGAAATGTACAGAGTAGATTCTGTTGAAAAGTTATATGAGAAATGAAGCTTCAGATGATTTTTCTTTCAAGGTGATAAGTGTTCAAGTCTTTCCTTTATTGCCTATTGATTGAATCTACATTTTTGTCAAGTCCTGGTGCTAAATGGGAACCCAGGAGGAATCCAGACAAAGGGAAATTGATGGGGTTCAAGTTGGAGAAGAAGGTGTCATAGGAAGCATTTAAGAAATTCACATTTAAGCTAGATCCTTGAGAAACAAGCTTTAAAAAAAATCAGGGAAGGCAAATACTCCAGTCAATGGAAAAACATGACAAACCCCCGCTATGGGGGTTTAAACCACTTGTGAGGGGATCTGGGAATCAGAAGAAAGCCAGTCTGACTAGAGGACAGGGACCTTGGGCTAGCGTAATAATCCCAGGGTTCAGATGATATCAGTGCTGCCAGCCTGGCCAGGAGACTGATTTTTTCTAAAAGCAATAGGAAGCCATGGAAAGCAAAAGAATTTTGAGCCAGAGCATGGAATAATTTGCTTTTGCTTTTTAATTGATTTATTGATCACAAAACTTTATTTTTCCTTTTATTTCTTCCTCGAACATACTCCAGTAACACCTTTTCTGTTCTCTGGAAAACAAACAAACAAACAAACAAAAAACTCTTGAGCAAGGAGGTTAGATAGTAAAAGCCTATCAAATATTAAAAGCCTAGGTCAGCTTCAATCTTGATTCTCGAACTTGTTTTGCCTCTCTTCCCTTGATTTAAGTGTGGGCTGGAGCAGACTCCTGAAATGCACAGAGTGAGTTGAGGGCGACGGAAACTGGTTCCACTTCAGCCTTTTCTTTTCACAGTCCACTATTCTTCATTCATCAGCAGTTTTTTGCTGCTTATAGCCAGTACATTGGCTCTCAATGCTTTCTCCAAGTCAGGACAGCAAATGCTAGCTTTTTCAGAGGTGTAAATTCTCCAAAGGCTCTGAAGAGCCTGTTCACTTCAGTGTGCAGACACATGAAATATCCACTTCTTGCTCAAGTCTTTCATCCTACTCCTCAGCCTCCCAAACTCATTCGTCTTCCCTAAAGCCCCTTAAGCTAGAAAAGCATCCTGGGTGGGATACTAGTCAATGTGCCTCTATGATGCTGGAATATACTCCTTCCTTTTTCCATACCTGAGAAAAGTCCTTGCAATTCCTGTCAAGGCGACAAATCTTAATTTGAAAGACTTGGTGAAGGGAGGCTGGTGGAGGAATTTATTTTGGTGGAGCCAGTTCTGGCAGTGCTTAATAAGCCCCTGGCTAAATAAGCTCAACTGTAGGGCACTCTTTGGGGATTTGGTGCCTGTTTTTTGTTTGGCTGTTTGTTAATTTGTGGCCTTTGGCTCTGGGCCATTATGTTTTTCCTAAGGCAGCAGTAAATGTCCCTATTAAACATCCTGTCATGACTGTAAAGTTCATTTTGTTTGTTGCATGAAGAATGGCTTTGAAGAATATAAAGTATGGAAACACACAGTGGACAAGGTACAAATCCTGGGAAGGATGACGGCAACTTTGACCTGCACAGCAATACCCAATCAGTCAATAATTACTAATAAGAATCCACTTTATGTCAGATTTCGTCTTGTTTTTAAGCACTTACAAATTGAAAAAGAAGAGCACAGACAGAAGTCTTGTTCTCCAGTAATTTGCATTCTAGTTGGGAGAAATGGACAAAGTAAAATAATAATATCATTTCTCATATAGATAACTGCTATGAAGTGTGATAGAGGATTAGAAAAAAAATAGTGGATAGATTTGAGATTTATCATGGACATCTAAAGGAGATCAGTCCTGGGTGTTCTTTGGAAGGAATGATACTAAAGCTGAAACTCCAGTATTCTGGCCACCTCTTGCGAAGAGCTGACTCATTGGAAAAGACTCTGATGCTGGGAGGGATTGGGGGCAGGAGGAAAAGGGGACAGCAGAGGATGAGATGGCTGGATGGGATCACTGACTCGATGGACATGAGTCTGAGTCAACTCCGGGAATTGGTAATGGACAGGGAGGCCTGGCGTGTTGCAATTCATGGGGTTGCAAAGAGTTGGACATGACTGAGTGACTGAACTGAACTGAACTGAACTGATGGACATCTAATTTTTGGATTTGGTGGTACACTGACTTACAGGGTGATGATCAAAGATAAAACCTAGATCTGAGACCTGATCATGCCCATGGTGTAGATGGTCATTCCATTAACTGAGAAGGGGAAGGCAGAAGTGAACAATACCTTTTAGGGGAAATTCAAAACCAAGTTTTGGATGTATTAAGTGTGAGATTTGTGAGACATCCAAATGAAGATGTCAATGAGGAATTTAGAATAAAAATTCTATAACTCAGAAGAGAGTCTTCATCCTACAGATGGTATTTAATGTTGTGGAAAGGCACATCATCACACAGAGCCAGACTGAAGAGAAAGAAGAGAATTTAACCATTAATGGGCCAGCACGGAGTTCTTATGGAAGTTCCTTAATAAGACACTGGGGACAGGGGTATCTTCCCCTTCTCACTAAAGATCATGTTTGACTTAATTCTTTCTTCAAGTTCATTTTGGGTTCATTTCTTTCAGAGAGAATTTTCTTAATACTAGCCTTGGGGAAAGAAAAATAAGAATAATACTGGCTGGGATTCTAGAAGTTGAGCTGGGAAGAGAAAGTGGTGGAGCTAGCCTGTGGCTATGGAACTTACAACAGAGTGGGAACTTAAATGATTCAGTGGTGAGGCTAGTTTATCAAAAGAGATAAGCTAATTTTTAAATCTGTTTGACTAAGAAGAGATATAAAATTATTAAGTTCATACTGAGTGGGTTTACAAGCCAGGGTAAACAAAACAAAAAAGTAGTTCTAAGAGGTAATAAGAAGTGGAGTTGAAAATATGTCCTGAGACACATACCTAAAGCTGTACTTCCTCCATTATAAGGAGGCAGAGTGAAAGGTCTAAGGTTAGGGAGCTTGAAGTTGAGGACTGAATCAGTTCAGTTCAGTCACTCAATCGTGTCCAACTCTTTGTGACCCCATGGACTGCAACACGCCAGGCTTCTCTGTCCCTTACCAAATCCCAGAGCTTGCTCAAACTCATGTCCATCGAGTTGGTGATGCCACCCAACCATCTCATCCTCTGTCATCCTCTTCTCCTCCTGCCTTCAATTGAGAGGACTGAACTGGTTAGGTCAATAGAAAGAAAAGTATGGCCAAAGGCATGGGTATCAGAATTAGATGGCGTTTTGGTCCCTTTATCTCATACATTTTCTTAGTTGGATTGTTTATGGACATACCTCCACCATCTTTATACCTGTAAGTCAAATTTACCTTTGGTTCTCTTATGTGGAGAACCAAGAGGTGAAAAAGAAGTGGGGATAAAAATTAAACAGTAAGGTGTGAGTGACACCAGATAAGAACTTGAATCCAGGGGATGCAACTATACACAAGTGCAATGCATGTGATGGAAGGAGGATTCCAAAGATCCCTAGATTTTAAGTGTACATTACTGGGATTCCTTTGACAGTGAAAAGAAAAAATAAGTTAATATTCTGGAGTGAAGGAGTGTAAAACTGTTAGTGAGACCAAAAAGCAAACACTCCAATATCTGACCAAACTTTCAAAAATCTTCTACTTAAAAAATGTCTCTTGAGGAGTGAAATAAGTATGCAGAACACTCGTTTTTTATGGCTTCTGAAATGCATGGCTGGGTACAGTCGAGCTATGTCTAATCAGACATTGTCTAGGCTGGCGAGAGAGCAAATGTGCCTTGATATGATCGACTGCTTGTTGAGCGTCTGTTACACTGCTCTGGATGAATGAATTGAATCAATTATTTCTATTACATCACCAAATACTTAGAGCACATGTCTTCCCCAGCACAACTGGTACCACTGGTTGGTCAGTTAAGCAAATAAGTTGGTTAAAACAGAGGATTTTTAAAAGGAAAGATGATACAGTCTTAAAGAATTTTTTAGTTCTCTTGTCCACATCAAAATCAATATCATTTTTTGTTTTGTTTTAGTCATTTGGCTTTGAGTTTTTTTCAAAACATTCACATTACTAGAAATAGCCTTTCTTTTCATATTAATAGAATATTTATTTACACAGTTTATGTGTTACTTATTTATCTAAAATAACAATAGTAAGTACTTCTGGAATAAGCATATTTTTACATAAAACTTAATGACTAGGAGAAATGTGTAGCTATATGAGTGAGCTACCTGCTAACTGCCTTTTTGGCATCAATTAGTATGTTTTAAATCAGAAAATAAGAAATTTGATTAATCTGACCAGTTGTTTAATGGAATTTGAATAAGAAAGATACTATTGTTATTTACAAAGTCTAGGATATATTCTGGGCTTCCCTGGTGGCTCAGAGGTTAAAGCGTCTGCCTCCAATGCGGGAGACCCGGGTTCGATCCCTGGGTCGGGAAGATCCCCTGGAGAAGGAAATGGCAATCCACTCCAGTATTCTTGCCTGGAGAATCCCACGGACAGAGAAGCCTAGTAGGTTACAGTCCACGGGGTCGCAAAGAGTCGGACACGACTGAGCGACTGAACGGAACGGAACGGAGGATATATTCTAGTACATAGTAACAGTTGTAAATCATACAACTGTAACTCCTTAGTATCCTTTTTCCTTACTACAAATACACATCAACACCAGCACAACAGTCACAGAGGGGCCAAAGGAAAGAATAACAAAAAGGAAGGCGACTAAAGAGACAAAATCTGCTAGAACACAAAAAGTGGTTTGGAGAACTACCAATGGCAAACTGCACTCAAGATGATTAGAAAAAAAATGGAGTAGCCAGTTTCCTGATCCACCCAGTTACAGAATTCCTCAGTTTGGTTTATCTTTATCCTGTATCTTTTCCTTCACTGAACTTCAAAGTTCTCAGAAAAAGAACATTGACCAATAAATCAAATATCCTTGTTTATCTTTCTGGGATCTAGTTTCTTGGAATCAGAGCCATACTCATGATAGAAATATTCTTTATTGGTGCTCATTTTTTTATTCAATCAACATTTATCTTCTAATTCCTACCTAATAGACAATAAGATAATCACAATAAAATGAGCCTAAAAAGAAAAATAAAAAGAGAAATTCCTGCAGGGAGCTGCTTTTCCCTCCCTGCTCCACCCCAAGTAGAATGGTCACAAGTGGCATCTGTTATCTCAGATATTTGTTTCCTTATGAGCCTGTCCAGACTCCCAGTGTAATGCCAACTGATTGCTTGTGTACCTGAGCTATCTGGATTTGGATGGCTCAGAGGATAAAGCGTCTGCCTGCAAAGCAGGAGACCCGGGTTCGATCCCTGGGTTGGGAAGATCCCCTGGAGAAGGAAATGGCAACCCATTCCAATATTCTTGCTTGGAGAATCCCATGGACAAAGGAGCCTGGCAGGCTACAGTCCACAGGGTCACAAAGAGTCGGACACAACTGAGCGACTTCACACACACAGATCTCTCTGTAAAAATGTGTCAACATGGATGTAAGGGAAAAAAAAAGGCCACATTTTAAGGTAGAGTTAAAAAATGCTTTGCAAATCATGGATGGGAGCAGTCAATATTAGCTTTCAATATAAAATGATCTTAATTATTTTTTCTCAGATTTCTGTCATTGCTATATTATAGTCTGAATTCTCAGGGTAGGTTTCAACCTGCCCTGCACTGTATAGGTTTAGCCACAGAATTTTTATGTATGTAAGTGTGCATTTCTTCATTTATTTTTACCCTGACTTACCCAAAAGACCTTAAATATGTCTGATTTACACAATAATAAATTAAGAGAATCAAAGTCAAAAAGAAATAAATACTAGAATAAGAACTTAAAGACAACACATAGAAATAGAGATATGTGTTTCTTTAGAGTTGTGAAATGTTGTTTTGACATGTACCTTTTAGCATTCCTGTAATAAAGTGAGTGGAGAACACACAAACAGCTTCAAAGTTGATAGTCTCTATAATACATAACAAAAATATGTAAGTAATTTCAGCAAGTCTATCCCCCATCTTCCAAAAGGACAAATGAGGAAAACTTTCTGAGAAACATTTCTCAAAGTCATGCATATTGGGGAGGACTCAAGGGATACAAAATTAAAGATTTATATAGAATCCATCCCAGGTACAACGGGAATGATGGATGGAGGGAAAGAAAAGGACCCATATTTGAGCACTTCTAAAGATTAGTGATCTTATCCACTCTTCTAAAGTCATGAAACAAAGTTTGAAACTCTGCTGGACCCATGTGTCTCTTAAGTTAGAGTAGTACACACTGACTTCAAAGTCTAAGTATTTCTCAATATAGCATGTTTTTTTTCATGGAAGGAGATGATTAAAAAAGGCAAAGACACCAACTTTTCAAAATTCTCTTATCTAATGAATTATTTATAAATCTTCTTTTGCTAATATGATGGGGAACTCTCTTCTAATGCTTCCATTAAGATGTTGCTTTTCCTTAAGAAATTGGTTTTGTAGTTAAAAATTAAAATAAGCAGAAAAACATGAAAAATCATTATGTTAAAGGCTATTTTCTCAACTGAAATTTACTGCTCGTTTGGATGTTGTGCCATGTTTTAATGCTCTGAATTTTAAACCAAAGTGCAGTCTTTGGTAGTGGGATTTATAAACTGCCAAATACTTCTAAGGGGGAAAAAATGCATTTCAGAGCCTAGGGGGAAAAGGGACTCACTTTGCTTTCTTGACATCAAACAGGCCTTGTAAAACAACACATTGATCAGTTAAATACAAATGAACTTGAATCATATGGATATAATTCCCTTAAATTAAATTTCCTTTAAAATAGGGATGGAATTAAACTTTAAAAAGAAGAGGTTCACAAAGTCCAGCTTTTTTCATTTGACATCTGTCTGCATAGCCTCAAACCCTAAAAGACTAAATCTTAGCAATATTAAATATGTGACATGTTGTCTTATTTAATACATAGTTCAGTTCAGTCTCTCAGTCGTGTCCGACTTTTGCGACTCCATGAATCGCAGCACGCCAGGCCTCCCTGTCCATCACCAACTACCAGAGTTCACTCAGACTCACATCCATCGAGTCCGTGATGCCATCCAGCCATCTCATCCTCTGTCGTCCCCTTCTTCTCCTGCCCCCAATCTCTCCCAGCATCAGAGTCTTTTCCAATCAGTCAACTCTTCGCATGAGGTGGCCAAAGTACTGGAGCTTCACCTTTTGCATCATTCCTTCCAAAGAATACCCAGGGCTGATCTCCTTCAGAATGGACTGGTTGCATCTCCCTGCAGTCCAAGGGACTCTCAAGAGTCTTCTCCAGCACCACAGTTCAAAAACATCAATTCTTCGGTGCTCAGCCTTCTTCACAGTCCAACTCTCACATCCATACATGACCACTGGAAAAACCATAGCCTTGACTAGACAGACCTCTGTTGGCAAAGTAGTGTCTCTGCTTTTGAATATGCTATCTAGGTTAAAATTAGGACTAATTAATAAGAACAGAACAGCATATTTTCCAATGTCAATAACAAAAGAAATACTATTGGAAAGGCACAGGCAATAAGGAAAAGAGTATTTGGGAAAGAATAAAAGCCTTCTTTCTATTTCTGTTTCACAAGTCTCACCTATCCTAGAGGTAGAAATTCAAATTTTAAAATGAATTACCATGACTCAAATGTTATGGGATTTGATCATTAATGGAGTTTACTGTTTAGCAAGATGAGGGGTATTAACCCAACGAAAATATGAAGAAGAAAAGAGTTTCTTGCTTATACTTCAATGGTGTGATACAAGATACAACTTTATTTTACCTCAAGAAAGATTACTCCTTTGTCTCATATAACCCCTTTACAATATAATTAGAACTAAAATATCAGACTTGAAAATGCATTTTTAATTTAATGACTGTTTTAACCATCTACCATGCACTTGATGCTAGCTGTATGAGATGAAAAACACCCCTTAAGGAACACAAACTCAAATGGAGGTGATTGTCATATAAACAAATGTACCAGAAGTCAAAGTGTATTATCTCAAAATTATTACCAGAATTCCTTTTGGAAAGAAAGAATGGTACAGCACTAAGATAAGGAGCTTGGGATAAAAAGTGAGCTAATGATAAAATAGAGGTTAACAGCAAACCCTAATGGCTTCCCAGGTGGCACAAGTGGTAAAGAATCTCCCTGCCAATACAGGAGATGCAAGAGATGTGGGTTTGATCCCTGGGTGGGGAAGATCCCATGAAGGAGGAAATGGCCACCCACTCCAGTATTCTTGCCTGGAAAAAATCTCATGGGCAGAGGAGCCTTGCAGGCAACATTTAGGCGAGAATACCTTCATGCAAGCAGTGTTGGGATTCTAGGTGGCAGTGAGCAGGCAGATAGCAGGAAAGACCAACTTCAGAAGACTAGAGAGTATCCAAAGATGAATTAGATATGCAGACAAGATTTTAAGAGAATAGCATTATCCTAATATTAAAGCCAGATAAAGACAATGCAACAAAACAAAATTACAGACCAATATCCCTGAGGAATACAGATGCAAAAATTCTCAACAAAATACTAGCAAACCAGGTTCAATGCCACATTAAAAGAACCATACACCATGATTAAGTGGTACTTATCCCTGGGATGTAATGATCGTTAAACATATGTAAATCAATAGAAGTGATAACACTAAATTAATGACATAAAAAAATCAAATCATATTATTGTCAATAGATACTGTAAAAATATGACAGAATACAGCATTCTTTCATGATAAAAATGGTTAATAAATTGGAATATAGAAGGAAGATTCTTCAACACAATAAAGTCCATATCTGACAAGTCTACAGTTAACCTTAAATTCAATGATTAAAGGTTGAAAAATTTCCTCCATGATCAAGAAGTCAAGGGTGACCACTCACACTATTCCTATTCAACATGGTATTGGAAGTCTTAGCCAGAGCAGTCAGGCAATTCAAAGAAATAAAAGGCATCCAAATTGTAATGGAAGAAAAACAGTCTTTGCTTACTGATGACATCATCTTCTATAGAGAAAATCCTAGACTTCACAAAAAAAATTTTTAGAACTAATCAACAAATTCAGTGAAGTTGTAGAAGTCAACACACAGAAATCAGTTGCATTTCTTTATACTAATAAAAAAATCTGAAAAATAAATAAAATGATCACATTCACAACAGCATCAAAAACAGTAAAATACTGAGAAATAAGTTTAACAAAGAAGCTGAAGATCTGTATGCTAAAAACTATGAGACTTTGATAAAAGAAATGAAGAAGACAGAAATAAGTAAAAAATGTTCATGGATCAGATGAACGAATACTGTGTTGTTAAAATGTTCATGATACCCAAAGCCATCTATAGAGTCAAGGAAATCTCTATCAAAATCCCAGTGGCACTTTTCACAGAAATATATATATTTTAAAAAGGTTCTGAATTTTATGTGCCATGAAGACCTGAATATCCAATGCAATCCTGAGAAAGAAGCACAAAGCTGAAGGCATCACACATGCTGATTTCATACTATAATATAAAACTAAAACAATCAAAAACAATCAAAACAGAGAAAAGGGAACATTTGTGCACTCTTGGTAGGAATGTAAATTTGTGCAGTTACTATAGAAAACAATATGGAGGTTCTCAAGATATTAAAAATAGAAATACCATATAACCCAGTGATTTCACTTCTGGGTACTGCCTTTAAAATAGACACATGAACCAATGGAACAGAACACAAACTGGTATATAACTCATGCACAAATTAATTTATGACAGAGACCTTCTGGTGAGGATAAACTTCAATACAGTGTTGAAAAAAATTGGATAATTGTATACAGAAAAGTGCAATTAGGTTCCTATCTTGCAGCACTCACGAAAATAACTTGAAATTGTTAGACTTAAGCATAAGACCTGAAACCATAAAAATCCTAAGAAAACAAATATGACAAAAATCTCCTTAACATTAGTGTGGTCAACAACTTATCTGGATATGATATAAAAAGCACAAGCAACAAAAACAAAAATAAACAAGTGGGACTGTGTCAAACTAAAATCCTCCTGTATAGAAAAATAAGTCATCAATAAAGTGAAAAAACAACTTTAGAAATGGGAGAAAATATTTTCAAATCATTTATCTAATAAAGGGTTAATATCCAAAATATATAACTTGTAACATAATAACAAAACAAATTAAAAACAGGCAGAGAAACTGGACAGACATTTTTCCAAAGAAGACATACAGATGGCCAACAGGTACATGAAGAGATGCTCAATATCACTTATTGTCAAGGAAATGTGACTCAAAATCACAATGTGATATTACTTCACACTGGTTATAATGGAATCATCAAAACTGGAAGTGATAACAAATGTTGGAGAGGATGTAGAGAAAAGGGAACATTTATGCGCTCTTGGTAGGAATGTAAATTGGTGCAATTACTATAGAAAAAATATGGAGGTTCTCAAGATATTAAAAATAGAAATACCATATAACCCAGTGATTTCACTTCTGGGTATATAACCAAAGAAAACAAAAACAGACCCTCAAAAAGATATCTGTATTTCCATGTTCATTGCAGCACTATTCACAATAGTCAAGATAAGTGAATGGCCTAAATGTCTGTCAATGGATGAATATATAAAGAAGATGTGGAGGCAGTCCTGAGATGGTGGAGGAATAGCACGGGGAGACCATTTTCTCCCCCACAAATTCATCAAAAGAACATTTGAATGATAAGTAAATAATTTAAAACAACTTCCGAATGCTGGCAGAGGACATCAGGCATCCAGAAAGGCATCCCATTGTCTTCGAAAGGAAATGGAGAAGTCTTGAGGCCACTGTAAGAATAAAACTGAAAAGCAAAGGCAGGAGGTTTAAGTCCAAATCCTGAGAACACCAGAGAACTCCTGACTCCAGGGAACATTAATCAATAGGAGCTCATCAAACACCACCATACCTACCCTGAAACAGAGCACCACCTAAGGGTCAACAAGTTCCAAAGCAAGACACCACGCAAATTATCCAGCAACACAGGAACATAGCCCCGAGCTTCAATATACAGGCTTCCCAAAGTCACACCAAACCCACTGACATCTCAAAACACATTACTGGACACTTCATTGCACTCCAGAGAGAAGAAATCCAGCTCCACCCACCAGAACACAAACACAAGCTTCTCTAATCAGGAAACCTTGACAAGCCACACGTGCAACCCCACCCACAGCGAGGAACCTCCACAATAAAGAGGAACCACAAACTGCCAGAATACGGAAAGGTCACCCCCAAATACAGCAATATAAGCAAGATGAAAAGGCAGAGAAATACCCAGCAGGTAAAGGAATAGGATAAATGCCAACCAAACCAACAAAAGAGGAAGAGATAGGGAATTTACCTGATAAAGAATTCCAAATAATGATAGAGAAAATGATCCAAAATCTTGAAAACAAATTGGAGTTACAGATAAATAGCCTGGAGACAAGGATTGAGAAGATGCAGGAAAGGTTTAACAAGGACCTAGAAGAAATAAAAGAGTCAATATATAATGAATAATGCAATAAATTAGATCAAAAACACTCTGGAGGAAACCAACAGTAGAATAACAAAGGCAGAAGATAGCATACGTGAGGTAGAAGGCAGAATGGTAGAAATAAATGAGACAGAGAGGAAAAAAGAAAAACTAATTAAAAGAAATGAGGACAACCTCAGAGACCTCTGGGACAATGTTAAACGCCCCAACATTCGAATCATAGGAGTCCCTGAAGAAGAAGACAAAAAGAAAGACCATGAGAAAATACTTGAGGAGATAATAGTTGAAAACTTCCCTAAAATGGGGAAGAAAATAATCACCCAAGTCCAAGAAACCCGGAGACTCAAATAAGATAAACCCAAGGCGAAACCCCAAGACACATATTAATCAAATTAACAAAGATCAAATACAAAGAACAAATATTAAAAGCAGCAAGGGAAAAACAACAAATAACACACAAGGGGATTCCCATAAGGATAACAGCTGATCTTTCAATAGAAACTCTTCAGGCCAGAAGGGAATGGCAGGACATACTTAAAGTGATGAAAGAAAATAACCTACAGCCCAGATTACTGTACCCAGCAAGGATCTTATTCAAATATGAAGGAGAACTCAAAAGTTTTACAGACAAGCAAAAGCTGAGAGAATTCAGCTCCACCAAACCAGCTCTCCAACAAATGCTAAAGGATCTTCTCTAGATAGGAAACACAAAAAGGGTGTATAAACTCGAACCAAAAACAACAGTGTAAATGGCAATGGGATCATACCTATCAATAATTACCTTAAATGTAAATCGGTTGAATGCCCCAACCGAAAGACAAAGACTGGCTGAATGGATACAAAAACAAGACCCCTATGTATGTTGTCTACAGGAAACCCACCTCGAAACAAGGGACACATACAGACTGAAAGTGAAGGGCTGGGAAAAGATATTCCATGCAAATAGAGACTAAAAGAAAGCAGGAATAGTAATATTCACATCAGATAAAATAGACTTTAAAACAAAGGCTGTGAAAAGAGACAAAGAAGAACACTACATAATGATCAAAGGATCAATCCAAGAAGAAGATATAACAATTTTAAATATATATGCACCCAACATCAGTTCAGTTCAGTTCAGTCACTCAGTCGTGTCCGACTCTTTGCGACCCCATGAATCGCAGCACGCCAGGCCTCATGTAAGACAAGTGTTAACAAGTATGAAAGGGGAAATTAACAATAACACAGTAATAGTGGGAGACTTTAATACCCCACTCACATAGAAATGTTAAAAATTAGGGCAGAAATAAATGCAAAAGAAACAAAAGAGACCATAGCAAAAATCAACAAAGCCAAAAGCTGGTTCTTTGAGAGGATAAATAAAATTGACAAACCATTAGCCAGACTCATCAAGAAACAAAGGGAGAAAAATCAAATCAACAAAATTAGAAATGAAAATGGAGAAATCAGAACAGACAACACAGAAATACAAAGGATCATAAGAGACTACTATCAGCAACTGCTGCTGCTGCTAAGTCGCTTCAGTCATGTCCGACTCTGTGCGACCCCATAGATGGCAGACCACCAGCCTCCTCCATTCCTGGGATTCTCCAGGCAAGAACACTGGAGTGGGTTGCCATTTCCTTCTCCAATGCATGAAAGTGAAAAGTGAAAGGGAAGTCGCTAGTCATGTCCAACTCTTAGCAATCCATGGACTGCAGCCTACAAGGCCCCTTCGCCCATGGGGTTTTCCAGGCAAGAGTACTGGAGTGGGGTGCCATTGCCTTATCCAACTGTCAGCAACTACATGCCAGTAAAATGGACAACTTGGAAGAAATGGATAAATTCTTAGAAAAGTACAACTTTCCAAAACTGAACCAGGAAGAAATGGAAGATCTTAACAGACCCATCACAAGCACAATAATCAAAACTGTAATCAGAAATCTTCCAGCAAACAAAAGCCCAGGTCCTGATGGCTTCACAGCTGAATTCTACCAAAAATTTAGAGAAGAGCTAACACCTCTTCTACTCAAACTCTTCCAGAAAATTGCAGAGGAAGGTAAACTTCCAAACTCATTCTATGAGGCCACCATCACCCTAAACCAAAACCAGACAAAGATGCCACACGCACACACACACACAAAACCTACAGGCCAATATCACTGATGAACATAGATGCAAAAATCCTTAACAAAATACTAGCAATCAGAATCGAACATGTTAAAAAGATCATACATCATGACCAAGTGGGCTTTATCACAGAGATACAAGGATTCTTCAATATCCACAAATCAATCAATGTAATTCACCACATTAACAAATTGAAAAATAAAAACCATATGATTATCTCAATAGATGCAGAGAAAGCCTTTGACAAAATTCAGCATCCATTTATGATTAAAAAACCCTCCAGAAAGTAGGAATATAAGGAACATACCTTAACATAATAAAAGCTATATATGAAAAACCCACAGCAAATATTATCCTCAATGGTGAAAAATTGCACACATTTCCCCTAAAATCAGGAACAAGACAAGGGTGCCCACTTTCTTCACTACTATTCAACATAGTTTTGGAATTTTTTGCCACAGCAATCAGAGCAGAAAAAAAATAAAGGGAATCCAGATTGGAAAATAAGAAGTAAAACTCTCACTGTTTGCAGATGACATGATCCTCTGCATAGAAAACTCTAAAGACTCCACCAGAAAATTACTAGAGCTAATCAATGAATATAGTAAAGTTGCAGGATATAAAATCAACACACAGAAATCCCTTGCATTCCTATGCACTAACAATGAGAAAATAGAGAAAATAAGGAAACAATTCCATTCACCATTGCAACGAAAAGAATAAAATACTTAGGAATATATCTACCTAAAGAAACAAAAGACCTATATTTAGAAAACTATAAAACACTGGTGAAAGAAATCTAAGAGGACACAAATAGATGGAGAAATATACTGTGTTCATGGATCAGAAGAATCAATATAGTGAAAATGAGTATGATACCCAAAGCAATCTATAGATTCAATGCAATCCCTATCAAGCTACCAATGGTATTTTTCACAGAGCTAGAACAAATAATTTCCCAATTTGTATGGAAATACAAAAATCCTCGATTAGCCAAAGCAATCTTGAGAAAGAAGAATGGAACTGGAGGAATCAACCTGCCTGACTTCAGGCTCTACTACAAAGCCACAGTCATCAAGACAGTATGGTACTGGCACAAAGACAGAAATATAGATCAATGGAACAAAATAGAAAGCCCAGAGATAAGGGGACAACAGAGGATGAGATGGCTGGATGGCATCACTGAATCGATGGATGTGAATCCGAGTGAACTCTGGGAGTTGGTGATGGACAGGGAGGCCTGGCCTGCTGCAATTCATGGGGTCGCAAAGAGTAGGACATGACTGAGAGACTGAACTGAACTGATGGACACCTCATCTTTGACAAAGGAGGCAAGAATATACAATGGAGAAAAGACAATCTCTTTACCAAGTGGTGCTGGGAAAACTGGTCAACCACTTGTAGAAGAATGAAACTAGATCACTTTCTAACACCATACACAAAAATAAACTCAAAATGGATTAAAGATCTAAGCATAAGACCAGAAACTATAAAACTCCTAGAGGAGAACATAGGCAAAACACTCTCCAACATAAATCACGGCAGGATCCTCTATGACCCACCTCCCAGAATATTGGAAATAAAAGCAAAAATAAACGGGATCTAATTAAATTTAAAAGCTTTTGCACAACAAAGGAAACTATAAGCAAGATGAAAAGACAGCCTTCAGAATGGGAGAAAATAATAGCAAATGAAGCAACTGACAAACAACTAATCTCAAAAATATACAAGCAACTCATGCAGCTCTATTCCAGAAAAATAAATGACCCAATCAAAAAAGGGGCCAAAGAACTAAACAGACATTTCTCCAAAGAAGACATACAGATGGCTAACAAACACATAAAAAGATGCTCAACATCACTTTTTATCAGATAAATGCAAATCAAAACCACAATGAGGTACCATTTCACACTAGCCAGAATGGCTGCTATCCAAAACTCTATAAGCAATAAATGCTGGAGAGGGTGTGGAGAAAAGGGAACTCTCTTACACTGTTGGTGGGAATGCAAACCAGTACAGCCACTATGGAGTACAGTGTGGAGATTCCTTAAAAAACTGGAAATAGAACTGCCGTATGACCCAGTAATCACACTGCTGGGCATACACACGAAGAAACCAGAATTGAAAAAGACACATGTACCCCAATGTTCATCGCAGCACCATTTATAATAACCAGGACATGGAAGCAACCTTAATGCCCATCAGCAGACAAATGGATAAGAAAGCTGTGGTACATATACACAATGGTGTATTACTCAGCCATTAAAAAGAATACATTTGAATCAGTTCTAATGAGGTGGATGAAACTGGAGCCGATTATACAGGGTGAAGTAAGCCAGAAAGAAAAACACCAATACAGTATACTAACTCATATATATGGAATTTAGAAAGATGGTAACAATAACCTTGTAAGCAAGACAGCAAAAGAGACACAGATGTATAGAACAGTTTGTTGCTCTCTCTGGGAGAGGGCAAGAGTGGGATGATTTGTGTTAATGGCATTGAAACATGTATATTATCATATGTGAAATGAATCGCCAGTCCAGGTTCAATGCATGATACAGGGTGCTCGGGGCTGGTGCACTGGGATGACCCAGAGGGATGGGATGGGGAGGAAGGTGGGAGGGGGGTTCAGGATGGGGAACACATGTACACCCGTGGTGGATTCATGTCAATGTATGCAAAACCAATACAATATTGTAAAGTAATTAGCCTCTAATTAAAATAAATAAATTTATAATTAAAAAACAAACAAAGATGTGGTACATATATACAATAAAATATTATTCTGCCTTGAGAAAGAAGAAAATCTGGTATTTTCTACAATTGGGATAAATCTTGAAAGCATTATGTTAAGTGATGTAAAGCAGACAGAGAAAGACAAATGTTCTGTGGTATCAGTTATATATAGAATCTGAAAAAACTGATATCATAAAAAATAAAGAGTAGAATAATGATGGAAGTGTGATATATTAGTCAAATGATATGAAAAGTGAAAATTAAAGTGTTAATTGCTCAATCGTGTCTGCAACCCCATGGACTGTAGCCCAACAGGCTCCTTTGTGCATAGAATTCTTCAGGCAAAACTGGTATGAACTTCTAGTCAAAAGAGGAATAAGTCCTGAGGGTCTAATGTACAGTACAGTGATTATGTCTAATAAAGATACTGTATGATATAACTAAAAGTTGTTACCTTAGTAGATCTTAAATGTTCTTACCACAAAAAAAGAGATGATAATCATGTGACACAATGGAGGTCATAGCTAAATTCATTGATTTTCCAACATACAAATGAATCAAATCAACAGGCTGTACACCTTAAACTTATGCAATATTATATGTAAATTATATCTCAATAAAATTGTAGAGGAAAAACATAGATATTGTTATAATCTCCATATTAGAAATAACAAAATGGAAAGGCTAAGATGTAAATCCAGGTTTGTTTAAATTCCAAAAACACTGATCTTTCCAGCCTTATACACTAAAGTGCACATGTTGAATGAAGGTGGGCTCTAACTCTTAGCAGTAGATGGTATTAATGTTCTCTATTCTCCACTGATTTCTGCATATGTGCTCTTTGCCATGTAACTTTATAGGGCTCTCCTAGTGTGGGCAAAGAATAACCCTTATATCTCAACTCTGGTCTTTGCTATGTGACTTGCTTTGGCCAATGGATATTGATGGGCATGATGTAATCAGGGTTTGGAAAATAGTCACTCTCTTGCACCTCTAACAGTACCATGAGAAAGAGTCACCAGTCTAGGAAAGGATGAGAAATACATAAAACATATCCACCCAGCCTGGGACAGCTAAACCCAGGAAACTGTAGACACATGAATGGATTTTCCCTGATTGGCAGAAACATCCAGCCACACCCTGGATGTGGCATCCCCAGCCAATTTACAGATCTGTGGGGAAAAAATGCCATCATTAATATTTTTCAATATGAAGAAAGGGAAAAATGGAGAGACTTATGAATTTTCTGCTTTGATTCAATTGAATGGAAACTGAGGCTATTAACCAGAATATAAAAATTTTAGAGAAAATTTCTAATTTATATCTGATATATTTAACTTTAAGTGCCTTGCACATTAATATTTTCCAGATATTTCTCAACCATAACATAATATCTAATCACATCTTTGCTGCCTTCACTCTAAGGAGATACTGTTCCCCATAATTCCTGGAGAAAACAAAAACTCAGTTTATCAGAGTTAATATAGCAAAAACCCTTTTACCAAGCTAATGATCTCCGTATCTTCTCCAATCCCTATCATTTCCTACTACTCTCAGTTAAATGAAATATTTCCATTCTTCAAAGCTAATTATCCTTCCTATGCTTTTGATCATAATTTTCTCAAGTCCTCAAAAATCAATCATCACCTATCCCCTTCTCTTTCTCTTATATGTATTCAATTGCTTCCTAACTACTGATTCCTTTATAAATACCATATAAACATGATGAAACCTTGACTTATATATGTATCAATATACATATACACACCAACACTCATGCATACCCACACACACACACAGAAACACACAAACATATAACTAATCTAAAGCTTTCTTACATAATGACCAGAAGTGAAATAAATATGAAAGTAGAACAATTAATGAGCATAGGTTTAAAGAGTGAAAATAACAAGACCTAAAGATATTAAAGGAAGTCGGCTTAAATACTAGCAAAGAAAATAATGGTTGATTCCCTTAAAATTAGGTCCATTATATTCAAGGCTTTAGATGCCAGGCTAAGGCACTGACTTGATTTCATATATAGTGGAAAGTCACTGCAGAAAAGAATTCTTGGTGCTTACTTTTGTAAGCCTAATTAAAGTAGTATCATTTCATTAATTTGTTATAAAATTAATTTATGCTTACCTATAGTTGAATCATTCAGTCATTTATTCAACCAGTATTCCCTGAACACATATCTCTTCTCATGATCCATCCAAAAAGAGAGAATTACATAGAAAAATATATATACATCTGAACATTAATATTTTCCCAAGGAATTACTTCTTTAGGACTCAAGCTTCCTATGATTTTCCACAATGCATATTTTAAAAATTATTTTGTAATATCAATTTTAGTTTCTAGTGCTAGTTTATTAATTTAATTTAAAAATTGTAGTTTGAAATCCACTTAAGTGGATATCACAAACATTATAAACCTAGGTTGAAATAAAGATTAATGAATTAGGACATTACATGACTAATTTCTTTCTTTTTCTTCTAGTCACCCTTCAAGGTCCTTAACATATACTCATAAGTCTATTGATTCTTACCAGATCAGATATTGCTCATATTTGTGCTAATTATTAAGGATTTGTGATAAAAGCTTTGAGCCATGTTTTGGCAGGGAAAAAGCAAAAGACATTGCCTATGTTAGAAATATATTGTTCAAGTGAAAAGAAAGAAAGCAACCACTTTAATCCACCTCAGTAAAGTGTTTAGTTGGCACTTATTTTTATTATTATTATTGGTTATAGAAAAAAATTATTTGAAGCAGTTTGAGGATAGAAGCGAGAGAAAGAACCATTATGATTACAGATATCTGGTAATTCAAAGATAATTTATTGAATATTAAATATACAGAAACAGCATAGTATGTTCATCACATAATAGAGACATGAAATGATTAGACAGATACCAAAAGGATAGATATTTGACAGATACCTATAAGGATAAAACATTTGATATATCCCTGGACCCAAAGCAAGAAGTTAGTGTTCCCACCAAAATCTTAATCTTCCCATTTCTTTTGCTAAAACATGACAGAAAACAAAAAGATGGCTAATGTTTCAATAGATAATTTCACTACCTGATCGCTCATAGCTGATCCATCCTGACTGTCCTACATTGTGGCTTTAAGCCCATATGACCTATAATCTTCCAAAAAAAAGTCTGATTAGCCTTTGTGTATATATTCCCAACTCTTAGGAATAAAGATAGATCAGTTAAGAAACTGCCCTTGAAACAATGATGCAACTCAGACTAAGGTTCATGGGAACGACTGGGGAAAGATAGAACTGAAAATTACATAGAAGAGTGACTTTAAAATTCAAATTACCCACACTTATTACTGACATTTTTGAGCGAGTATATCAGAATTAAAAGCAAAACTACCATGAGTGCTACATGGGATTCATTCTTCTAAGATCCTGGAAAATGGTAAGGCAACTTATGGAAGACTGTTGCCCCTGCATCTTAATGTGAAATGAGGGAAGAGTATGGGCAAACTAGAACCCAAAAGGGTGAACTGAAGCATAAGAGAATGAATTGAGCTCCACAACCATCTGTCCCAGCTTCTCTCTAAGCCTTCATCTTGGATGATGCAGATGGCCTATAGTAGGGCTGGTTTACTCATTTCAGAGCCTCACCTTTCTCCAGCCCAGGATCCAGTGAGGTGATCTGGTTGGGGTGATCTGGCTGGGGTGATGTAGTTGGGGTGATCTGGTTGGGGCTGCAAGATCTGCAGACAGGGCTGCTGTCTGCCAAAAGAGTGACTTAGCAGATTTACTACAATGTGGGTGAACCCAACAGTGCCTGATCGATCCTTCTAAGTGTAAATACATTGGCTACTCTATTTTCATTCCCAAATCCTATGCAAATGTCTCCTGTATCCAATTTTAACTGAAAACCAGTCAGAGCAGAGAATTCTGGAATCATGCAAGATCTTTGTTGCTGGTTAACAGTCTAAGTCCCTTTCCCTGCTATCTGAATCCAACTTAGCTAAACTGACACAGTATGAAGATATAGCAGATATAATATTATGCAGATCATGAGTTCTTAGGTTTCCATTACATTAAAATATACGTAAATGTAAATTTAAAAACCAATATAAATAGTCTATTCCCAAATTCCAATAGATTGTTTTGATGAGGTCATATTAAAATGATTTATAAGTCATTTATTTATTTAGGCTTTGGGATTTAGGAAAGCAATGCCATCAGAAAACTAAAGAATACAGAAAGGAGTTTTAGGAGAACTTTCATGAGATGGGTCATGACTTTGAGGTGAAGCCAAGAATATTCAGCTGGAGTTGAGCATCAAATATATGTATGCAGAGTGTAAAAGTACAGTGTCAATTGGGAGATAGTTCAAAGTAACAATAGAGGTGGTAGACATTATAGCCATTAAGATTGATGAGAATACATGAAGTGAAAAATATTTCAACACAATAAAGTAATGAAACTCACAGCTCAGTTCAAGCCAAACATACCTAGTATTTTTCTATTGTTTTTAAAAGTGAGTTTAAACAAAGAGTTATTGTTAGAATATACTATATTTTAAATCTTAATATTTAAAAACTCAAGAGATTTTATGGAGTCAAGACTTTTTTTATGAATTTGACATCATATGCTTATGAAACGAAAAACTATATGTAAAGTTATAAGCAATGGCACTATTTTTGCTTCAGAAATATTTTTATGAAAATTACTGTTTTTTAATATAATAATTTCTTAGAAATTTATTTTTAAATTCAATTATATATTTTTTTTTGTGAAAAGTATGAAAGTGTTAGTCTCTCAGTCATGTCCGATTCTTTGTGACCCCATGGACGGTATGCAGCTTTCCAGGCTCCTCTGTCCATGGAATTCTGCAGGCAAAAATGCTGAAGTAAGATGAAAAGTTGTGGGGCCTAGGATGGCCTGGCCCAAAGGATTTGAAGGGCAGTGTCCTAGCAGCCCCAGGCTGGCTTTGGGAAGGGCCACACCACCATTTGTTTATCATTCTGTGGGATATGTCAGCCTTGGCTAACCCAGCACAGAGAGGTCAGGGCTGAGGACAGTCCCCTCTCCACTGCCCTCCAGCCCACCCCAGCTCTGTGCGTCTGAATTGTGGATCGTGCAGAAGAACCTGCAGAGTAGTTATTTGACTATATCTTGACCGAGGGCTTGCAGTGCAAAGCCAGGCCAGTGTCGTTCATTGCTTACAATACAAAGGGATCACTTATTAAAATAATAAAAGAATACTGAAGTGGGTTGCCATTCCCTTTTCCAGGGGATCTTCCCAACCCAGGGACTGAACCCTGGTCTTCTGCATTGCAGGCAGATTCTTTCCCTTCTGAGCCACCAAAGAAGCACCTTGTTTATTATATTTCTTTTTATTCCCATCAACTTTTGTCTTAATGCTTTATTGTGACTTTTGATTTTATGCTTCTATTTAAAGTCAGTCTTTCATGTTTTTCTGCTTTATAAAAACATTCTTAAATTTTGGGGAAAAAGATCATTTTCATTATCAAAGAGTTAACTTTTTGGTTTTAGGAAGATCAATATTTGCTTTGGTTTGCCCTGTTTATACAGATATATAATTTAATCAACTCATATATATGATCTTCATTTTTCATTTGGAAAATTGGCAGGATTTCGAAAAACAACTACTACAGGAAAAACATTTAGCCCTCAGTACATGCTGAGAATAACAATTAATAAAAATTTCAAATGTACATTGTGTATACAGCTGTCTGGATTATGACTACAGTAAATCCCTATGGAGACCAGATTTATTGACTTTGGTAATTTATATATATATGTGTGTATATATACATACATATACACACATACATATATACATACTGTTTTTATTCAATTTTTTGTAAAGCTAATTTTAAAAATAAACAATTTTATTTTGCATGTAAACCATAATATCTTGCTGATGGGCACATACAATCAATTTTAATATAACCAGGAACATATGGGAATTTTCAAAGTTGTAGAACAGTTATGTCACATAAAAATGTAAAAGTCATCTTGATAAAATTTGGGGTGGAATGAAATGATGAAAATTACTATTTCTCTCTATATACATTTTCATAATGACCTTTGCTATATCAACAGCCTTGATGAAGAAATACAGAACAAGTTCCAAGGGAAGCTATTCAAGAGTAAAAAAGATTAATGCTGATCCCAAACAATATTTTTTACTTATAAGGTTAAAAACAGAGAGGGAATGCCCTCAGTGACTGACCTTCTTAGGCAAAGGTGGTGGTGTGATGGTGACAACTATTACCATTATTCAGCACTTTGGAACTGTATTATAGGGATTGTCTTTTATACTATTGCATTCATTTGTTAGGTGTGAGTGTATTAAAGAATAACAATACTCTAAAGCTAGAATATTCTAAAATTTAGATATTCTAAAGTAACAATATTCTAAAGCTATTTTTCGGCTGAATAAATCCCTTGAGCATAAAGAGCAGCACAGAACATAGTTTTCTTTCTCCATACTAATATTTGAATTAATCAAACCCCTAAAATTATATAATGGCTTTAGAATTTTATGTAGGATATTAAGTGGCTAAATTTGTAATTTCTTAGAAACATAGGAATCTTATTTGGTCAGTTTTGTAAATATGTTTACTAAGAGAAACAGAAAATACTACTTTTTCATTCACTAATTGTCTAAATTTTCTTTTTCGCAGCAGACATCTTGGAAATAACTGTTTTCAAGAGTTATGCTGCATTACTCATCATATTTGGGTTGCAGAAGCTAATCTATATTTCTTCCAATAAATAGCACAATCATTAACTAAGAATGTAAATAGAGAAAATGATATCTCAATATTCTTATATTTGATAACTTAGAAATAAACTACTTTTCAGAAATGATTCAATACTAACTATAATTATAATTGCATTCTGAACTATTTTAGATAACTTTTTAGTAAGAGCTTAATGGTGAAATTATCTATTAAAAAGGGCTTTTTGAAAGTTTTGCAGTGGTTAAACTACCGAGAAAATTGACTGATGCTTAGATTTAAAATATCTTAATGAATTCACAAGCTATCTTGTACAATTTGTGAGTATTTCCAATTTACAGGATCATTGATGACTGCCTTTTTCATTAAGTGAATTTTTGAGGTCTTTCCCATTTTCTCTCTAGCATAAAAACTGTGTATATTTATAATTGAATTTTAAAACAGTTTTTGAATTATTATTATTATAGGAGAAGCAAAGGAAAATCTGTTTTAAAATTCTCTCTTTCTTCAAATAAGAACATGGTGAGTCTGCATGTTTTGAGGCACATAAAGATCACTTAAAAGGAAAATACCAAACCCTGTTAGGTAGTTAAAGGCACATTGATCACTGTGGTCATAGAGGAACTAAGAAGTAATTTAAAGTTTACAGAGTTTTATTGAGATTCTTCATTCTGCCAGGCTGCTCAGCAGTATATCAGATGTTATATACATACATATACATATATGCACATATATCTTTTCTTTTGTACAAATCTGTAATTGTACCCTCACCTCCTTTCATGCACAAGGACCTGAAGTTCAAAGAACTGAGTAAACTGGACCAAAGTCACAGCTAGACTGTTCCCCTTATTACAAATGGCTTTAGTGGTATCATTGCTGGAGGGTTCTGCCATTATCCAGCTTGAGATAGTATTCATATATGGAATTTAGAAAGATGGTAATGATGACCCTATGTGCGAGACAGCAAAAGAGACATAGATGTAAAGAACAGACTTTTGGACTCTGTGGGAGAAGGCGAGGGTGGGATGATTTGAGAGAATAGCATTGAAACATGTATATTACTTACCATATGTGAAATAGATCACCAGTCCAGGTCTGATGCGTGAGATAGGGTGCTCAAGGCCAGAGCACTGGGAAGACCCTGAGGGATGGGAGGGGGAGGGAGGTGAAAGGGGAGTCAGGTTGGGGAACACGTATACACCCATGGCCGATCATGTCAATGTATGGCAAAAACTATTACAATATTTTAAAGTAATTACCCTCCAATTAAAATAAATAAATTAATTAAATAAAATAAACTGTGTCTCTTTCATTTCCTTAAAAGCAGCTTTTCTGTGTGCAACTTAATATAACTCACCCAATTCATTGATTTGCACAATGCCAAAAAAAGATTTAAAAAAAAAATAAGATAATAGTTGTCAATAATGGACTTCCCTAATGACTGAACATTTAAGATATTTTAGTTAACAAGCTTCTTATTTATTCATGTAAACTATATTCTCTCTATTATGTCTCAATGTCTCAAAGAGACTAAAGGAAGAATCTATTTGTACAAAGACAACTAATGGAAAATAAGAAATTCAGAATATAGTACAAGTTCTTCATTGATTTTGCAAATAACCTTTTATTGCAGGTAAATCTTGAATAAATTTCTGGAAGTTGCCACTCTAGTCTTTCACTTCCCTGCTTTACCTTCAGATCCTTTCAAATCTTTTTCTTTCTTTCCTCTTTCCTCCTGTCAAAAACCCATTTCCACTACTGAAAAAAAAAGCTCTTCTAGAAATTGAGCATTACTGCCAGCCTTTACCCAGGAGAGAGAACATGATCTGGTTAACCATGTCACAAAAGAGATGACTTGACTCTGTCAGAATCTTCTTAAGCACTATCTTGTCATACTCCTGTTAGGAGGAGAAATAACCTTTGCAAAAACAGTAAGGAAATCAGTGTCAGAACCCACTGAAGTTCTGCTGCAGAAAATTGATAGCCACAAGAACAATTTGTAAGTTGTAAGAATCTTTAAAATATATAGTTCATTTTGTAGAAATATCTAAGAACCTAATGCAAATAGTAAACATAAGGAGAGACTTGTCCGGACTGGGTATCCTTACATGAACTCAGGAGTACTTTGCATCTCTTTACAATTACACTGGTGTCAAATGTTCCTACATGTATAAAGTCTACTTAGAGATATCGAGGGTGGGGGTTTATGATTTGTACTGCTATTTGGTGGTGGTGGTGGTGTGTTGTTTTAATCTCCCAAAAGGTATACTGCTCAAGTTTATTACAATCCAATGACTGCAATGTTTTTAGGAACTTTGGTAATATTAAATAACTGGGCATTTAGTATAATACTTTTATTTGTTCTAAAATATAATTTCATTTTGCCAAAAAGCTAATATGGAATTTGAATCCTAAAAATAACTTTGACAAAACATGTAGCTCTTTCATATGACAACCTGTGGCTCAAAACTGCCCATTTCTAGGAGAGTACCCTGGGAACAGAATATAGCCTCTCAGATTTTTTTTCCCGTTGATTTAAGGGAAGTTTACATCTAAAACTACATTTAACTCTAGCTTTAAGCTTTTTTAGAGTAATCACATTAATAATAAAAGTAATTAAATAGTGCCGATAATTCCCTAGATTTAATTCTATGAGTCATGTACTGATTTTAGCTGCATTTAACCAGTGTTCAAGATCACCAAGTTAGCCCCAAACTTGGGCAGAATATAAACAAAGGTTGACATTTTCTTAAACCCTCAGTTTCTTATATCAGACATCCTAAAATTTTTTTTCTGTGCTTTATGCTTATGATTCCCTCAGTAGCTCAACTTAATGACAAACAATCCCCGGAAATCCCATCTGTTTTCTCAAGTTTTCTAAACTTTGAGAGTTGGGATATATTCCTATTATGATGATATTTGTAGTTATTTCTTTTGGGTTATATTTTCAGTGGTTTCAGCCCAAAAGAAAATGATTTCCTTTAAAAAAAAAAAAAAAGAAGAAGTTTGAAGTGTAGCATAACCCTGCTGTCAAAGGTCCTATTGGTAAGGGGATATTGTGTCCTGATTTAAGACCACAGTCAATGGCAGCTTTATCTAAAGTAAGGCTGGGAATCCAGCAAGAGCTTTTAATCTTAAATTAAGATTTGGGATAAATTATAAAAAAGCATTCTGGTCAGAGTCTGGATCAAACCAAGATAAATGGGAGCTTTAGTGTGTAACAGTTAAAAATGGAAGATATAAAGAAGAGTTGTATACTGAAGTGTATAGTCTTTCAATATTGTTTTGTGGTTTTACATGTAAGGAGTTATGTTGAGCTGCTGAAGGAAAAAGAGATCGAAATAGAAATGCAGGCTGACCTCCCTGTCAATGAGAAATGTCTGCTTTAGGAAACGAGCATGCAAGGAACATGGAATCCCACTCTTAGATCCAAGACCTGCTCTTTAAACAGTAAAAGGAAGCCAGAAACCTGCAGGAAAGTGAGTACTCCTTGTATAAGGACATACCATTAAAATGCAAGAATCACATCCTCCTTCCCTTTCCACCTCTCATTTCAAATTACATAATGTAGCACATGGGCTTCACTTGTAGCTCAGTTGGTAAATAATATTATTGTAAAAAATAAATGAAAACTGAGAGCTAATAAACAATAAAATGAATGTTCCCCCTTTATTCTTCTCCTTCCTCTCTCTTCACCATAAAAAGGACTAACAAATGGGCTAAAATATAAATGTATGCTCAGATGCTCAGTCTGAGCATCTTTGCGACTCTTGCAGCCCCATGGATGGTAGCCCTTCAGACTCCTCTGTCCATGGGATTTTCCAGGCAAGAATACTGGAGTGGGTTGCCATTTCCTCTTCCAGGGGATCTTCTCTACCCAGGGATTGAACCTTGGTTTCTTACATTACAGGCAGATACTTTATCAACTAAGCCACCAGGGTAGTAGATACTTATGTGTTAAATGTCTATACAGAATTACATTAGTCAAATATACATAATTTTTTTGAATATTACCTAAGAAACATTTTCAATTGTTTCCTTTTTTTTTTTTTTTTGTCATCATTTGTGATTTTTTGTGACTGAAGCTACATTGAACATCATTTGATAAGAATCTTTCTCCAAATGGGCAAGATTTTTAAATATACTATTAAAACTACATTATCTAGGTGAAATATTAAATACATTTCACAAAAAGCTGGACAAATGTATCACCAAGTTACTTTACTTCTATTGGTTTTGTTAATTTCCAGCCCTATAGTTCTATCAACACTGGCTTCTATCTTTTACACAATGTCAATTTAATGATAAAAATGATTATTTCTAAATTGTAAATTTCTAATTTACTGGTTAAGTGAGACAGAAATTACTTTCATGTTTTTATTGGCCATGTATATACATTTTACTCAAAAATGACTATATTAGATACCAATTTTTCTATTTACTGTTTCTCTTTATGCTAATGCACCAAATAGATATGTTGATTACATATACTAATATTAACCTTTTTTTTCAATCATTGTCCTCTCTTTACTCACTTTTTTACTGCTATTTGTTAATCATATCCTTCTTAGCAGCATTACTGCCATCTTACAGACTTGGAACTTCTCAGGTCAGACACTTAGGTCTTTTTGAACTGCTTAACACAGTGAGTGCTCTGTGAGTCCGCCTGCTTCAGTCATGTCTGACTCTTTGAGACCCCATGGACGGTAACCCATGAGGCTCCTCTGTCCATGGGATCTCCAGGAAGACTGCTGGAGTGGGTTACCTGCCCTCCTCCAGGGGATCTTTCAACCCAGTAACCAAACCAGCAACCCCTGTTTCTCCTGCATTGCAGGTAGATTCTTTGTCCACTGAGCTTTACACAGTACCAAGTACAACTAGGGGTGTGTGTGTGTGTGTGTGTGTGAAAAAGATAATGAAACCCTGAGCTATACAATAATAAAGCAAAGATAATTTACCATGAGTCAGATGCATGGCTAGATTTCTGTGAATAAAGTGGAATTAAACATGCCAGACTGGTGTGTGGGGTCTGCAGTGTGCATTTTGTGGGCTACAGCAGTCTAGCTGGGTCATTTGGTCATGCTCCTTCCTGCTATACATAGGTAGATCCACGTGTTAATCAGCTCAACTGTGACATATATTTATAACCTATGATTAAACTCTTAATAGACTGCCCAGAACAGAGCACAAGGTCATGGAGAGAGTTGGAAATACTAAATGAAAGTGGGGATTTATGGCTCTCTAACTTGGGCAATTCTGTTCATCAAAACTAGTCTCCTCAATTAGTGGTTCAAAAAGTTCATTTCTCACTGAATTATTTAAATAGCTGCAATTACATAAATTCAATCAAATTGTTAAGCTTGTTTGAAAAGGAAAAAAATACTGTTTCATTTGTAAATTTGTGGAGATGTCTCAAATTTTACCATATTTTAACTCATAAAACCATATGGGACATATTAACTTTTAAAATGAATTTTAAGATAATTATCTCTAGAGGCCTTTAACATTTTAAAAGAATTTGTAGCATAATGGATCAGACCATAGAAGTAAACACCCTGTGAAATACTTACAAAGATACTGATCATTTTAAAGGTAAAGAATGACTGACAAAGTATTTTCTCACTTAGAAAACAAATCATTCTAATGCACCTATCATATAGAAGAAATTCTTACAATGCTAGCTAAGCATAATCATGACTAGATGACTGTAACAAAAATATATAAAATTTTAAAAGTGTAAAACAAAAATTCCCAAGTTAAAATATTCCTTCCATGGCCATATGTGTGACATGAACGTGAATTATTTGTCCCATCACTTGTAGAGCGTCTTGAAGATTCATATCAAAACAGAATGGTTACTTGTCAAATGCATTTGATTTAACTCTCTTTGGAAAAGAAAGAAATTCATTAGGAGGCTTTTGCCAGTGTACATATAGATTAGGATCATATGATATTATCAGTTCAGAAAGGCAATCAAAAGACCATAAGTCAAAAATCCTATTTGTAGTGCTATGAACTCATATCAATTATAAAATGGACTATAATATAGAAGAAAATTTATTCGTAAATGATATTGATAGCTTAATGTTCCACAGAGACAAAACATTCAGGAAGAGTCAATCAGGAAAGAACAATTTTCATATTTTAGGGATCAGGGAAACAATTTAAAAGTAATACATATATTTCAGGATTTCTCAGTCTTGACACTATTGACATTTGGGGTCAAGTAAATTCTATGTTGTGGGAAGACTGTCCTGTGCATTTTAGGATGTTTAATAGCATCTCTGGACTCTACCCACTAGATGCCAGTAGTACACTCCTGCTGCAAGAACCAAAAATGTCTCCAGACGTTGATAAAAGTCCCTTGTAGGGGTAAGGGGACAGATTACTTGGTTGAGAATCAATCAAATATTCTTTTAGCGTTACTACTGTGGAGGAAACTTCTTTATGGAAAGGATAATTCTGTAGATATAGCTGTTTTACTTTATTAGTCAATTTGCTTAAAAATTATCTTCTTGGTTGCACATGCAGAAATAATTTGAGACTGTTTTCTGCTTGGATAGAACTTTATGATCAGTACACTGGATTGACTGAAGAACACTGAGTAATTATCCCTTAAAACTATATTATATGAAATTATTGTTTTATATTTTGACATGCCTTTCCTTTTGGAACATGACATGTGAAAGAAGTCAAATTTGAGTTTGAAACTTGCACTTTTAAAAGTTTTCTTCTCCTTTTCAGAAATTGATATTTTTGACAACTGTAATAACTGGACATTACTAGAACAATGCTAGCACAGAGGGTTAACAGCTTGCACTTGTACAAAATACTTGAAGTCAGTCAGAAAGCCATTATGATGACCTTGTGCTGACCACATTCTATGAAGTGTTACATGATCAGGGACAGGGAAGTTGGTTAATGGAAGTTATATAGTAGCTAGATGTATCCTTGTCACACTTCATCTAAACTGATACATTGCAATGGTCCACACTGCTCAGACCTGGCAATTACTGTCCAATTCCAATCTATTCCACACTGCCACTATAATGAAAAATAATTAGGAGCCTGAAAATGAGTTTTCACATGAAATGGTTTCAGTGCTTGGACACAATCGCCTTTGGCAGATGGCTTTGGGTTTGCTTTAATATAATAAAGACAGTTAATCATCTCTAAAGAGTGCGCTGAATGAATAAACTTTTAACACTACTTTCTACAATGAAACTCTTATATTGATCAAATGTTTAATGCTCAGGGGTGGAGGTGGCTTTGGTCGAATTGTTTGGAATGAGCACATAAATCACTGGAAAGTAAATGCATTAGAAAAGAAGAAAATCGATTTGAATCGATTATCTATTATTGATGAAGAAAAATAAAAAAGCTGAACACTAAAATCAACTCTTCTTTCTGAACACTGTTGCTATGATGGATTAAGGTATTTTCAGATGTCTTTATAAACACCCTGATTTTGGTAAGGCTGAAATAAATCACTTTCCAACAAATATATGTGTGTGTGTTACATGGGGTAAACATATTCCCTTCAACAAATGGTGCTCCAACTGGACATCCATGTGCAGAAAAATAAACCTAGATGCAGATCTTGCACCATTCATAGAAATTAACTCAAAATAGATCATAGACCTCAATGTAAAACACAAAACTATAAAACCTTCAGAAGATAACATTGGAAAAAAGTCTTCAGTGGAGTGGTGCCTTTAGATACAAGAGAAAAGACAGGAAACAAGAAAGACTCATGTAAAAAGGAATCGATAAGCTGCATTTCATTAAAAATAAACACTTGGCTTTAAGAATGACAGTCAAGAGAATTAGAAGAAAAGCCACTGAACAGGAGAAAATACTTGCAAAAGACATATTTGATAAAGGACTGTTATCCAACATATACAAAGAGCTCTTTAAGACTCAACAATAAGAAAACAAACAACCCCCATCAAAAAAAAAAAATAAGCCACTGATCTTTATTGACACCTCACCAAAGAAGATACATAGATGGAAAATAAGCATATGAAAATATAATCCACATCATGCCATCAGCAGAATGCAAATTAAATAGCAATGAGATATCATGACACATCTATTAGAATAGCAAGATTTGGAACACTGGCAACACCAAAGCTGTGGAGCACCAGGAATTTTCATACATTGCTCAGTTCAGTTCAGTCGCTCAGTCGTGTCTGACTCTTTGCGACCCCATGAATTGCAGCACGCCAGGCCTTCCTGTTCACCACCATCTCCCGGAGTTCACTCAGATTCATGTTCATCGAGTCCGTGATGCCATCCAGCCATCTCATCCTCGGTCATCCCCTTCTCCTCCTGCCCCCAATCCCTCCCAGCATCAGAGTCTTTTCCAATGAGTCAACTCTTCGCATGAGGTGGCCAAAGTACCGGAGTTTCAGCTTTAGCATCATTCCTTTCAAAGAAATCCCAGGGCTGATCTCCTTCAGAATGGACTGGTTGGATCTCCTTGCAGTCCAAGGGACTCTCAAGAGTCTTCTCCAACACCACAGCTCAAAAGCATCAATTCTTCGGTCAGCCTTGACGCACTCCTTTTCCTATTTGGAACCAGTCTGTTGTTCCATGTCCAGTCCTAACTGTTGCTTCCTGACCTGCATACAGATTTCTCAAGAGGCAGGTTAGGTGGTCTGGTATTCCCATCTCTTTCAGAATTTTCCACAGTTTATTGTGATCCACACAGTCAAAGGCTTTGGCATAGTCGATAAAGCAGAAGTAGATGTTTTTCTGGAACTCTCTTGCTTTTTCCATGATCCAGCGGATGTTGGCAATTTGATCTCTGGTTCCTCTGCCTTTTCTAAAGCCAGCTTGAACATCAGGGAGTTCACGGTTCACGTATTGCTGAAGCCTGGCTTGGAGGATTTTGAGCATTACTTTACTAGCATGTGAGATGAGTGCAATTGTGCGGTAGTCGGAGCATTCTTTGGCATTGCCTTTCTTTGGAATTGGAATGAAAACTGACCTTTTCCAGTCCTGTGGCCACTGCTGAGTTTTCCAAATTTGCTGGCATATTGAGTGCAGCACTTTCACAGCATCATCTTTCAGGACTTGAAACAGTTCACCTCCACTAGCTTTGTTCGTAGTGATGCTTTCTAAGGCCCACTTGACTTCACATTCCAAGATGTCTGGCTCTAGTGGAATGCAAAATGCTACAGCCACTCTAGAAGAAAGACCAATAATTTCTTACAAAACTAAATAAAGTCTTACCAAACAATCTAGCAATTGCACCCCTCAGCATTTACCCAAAAGAATTGAAGACTAATGTCACACAAAAATCTGAACATATGTACTTATAGCAGATTTACTCATAATTGCTGAGACTTAGAATCAACCACGATGATCTTGAGTGGATGAATGGATAAATATACTGTAGTACATCCATATAGTTGACTACTATTCAGTGCTAAAAGAAGAAGGAAAAAGGGGGGGGGGGACTATGAAGCTATAAGAAGACATAAAGAGACTTTAAATACATATTACTTCTGGATTCAGTCAAAACTAGGGAGACAGTGAAAAGATCTCAGTGGCTGCCAGGAAAGGGAGTGGAAATAGTGAGATGAATAGTGAGATGAATAGAGCACAAAGAATTTTTAGGGCAGTGAAAATACTCTGTATGATACCATAATGATGGACATGTGTCATTATACCTTTGTCAAAACCCATAGAACAACACCAAGAGTTAACCCTAAGATAAATTATGGACTTTCAGTGATTTTAATGTGTAAATCACTGTTCATCCTTGGAAACAAATACACCATTCTGGTAAGTGACCTTTACAATCAAGGAGGCTATGCATGTGTGTGCATAGGAGGCTTAAGAAAATTTTGTGTACCTCCTTCTTAATTCTGTTGTAAACTAAAAACTGCTCTAAAACCTAGCCTTTTTAAAAAATGTATGTGAGTGTGTACATCTAACTACCTATAAATAAATTTATACATATAACAAAATGTGTATCTAATTTTTAAATGAATATGCAATTTCCCATGAAGGGAGAAACGTTCTGTTAGAAAGATTAACTTAAATTTTACCAAGCTGTAAAATTCATCATTCACTGACTTTTTCTAAAAAAAAAAAAAAAAAA
>SJYT01052757.1:261217-285816 GCA_006410635.1 Cephalophus harveyi | reverse complement strand
AACCCCAAGATCCATGCCAGATGTGGAGAGGAAACCTCAGGTTCCAGCTTGGGCTCCAGACAGGGACTCAGGACCCGGCACAGACAGGAGAGGAATCCCGAGGGTCCGCTCTCAACTCGCACGGAGACTGGCATTTCCTGAGCCCACGCGAGCGGGTCCCTGAGGTCGCCGTCGTAACATGAGAAGGACCTGCCGCTACTTGAGAAAAACCATAAGGTTCTCCCTGCCAGGCGAGATGAGGACGTTTTCTGCTGCGGCATCCCGAAAGAAATCACTCCTTCGATCCTGAACCTCAAAGGGTCCTTCACACCCTTGCTGCAACTCAAGAAGTTCCTGACATACCTGCCTCCACTCGAGAGGAACACTGAGGGTCCCACCACAAATCAAGAGGGGCCCCCTTTCCCCCTCATCCGCTACAGATGAGGGTTCCCTTCCCTGCTTCATCGGGAAAGGATTCTCCTTTCCCGTTGCACAGCAAGATGACGTGCTCTCAACAGGAATGTCGAAAGGGACTCCAGGGGATGTGCCACCATTCCAAAGGACCCCCAAATGTCACAGTCCACTCCAGATGAACCTGATTTCCCTACCTTTCCTCGAAGGTCACACCAAACATCCAATCACACCACTGTGGCACGTGCGACAGCCCTGTGGCACCACGACGAAAAGCCACAGATCCCTGTGGCAACTCGTAGGGAAGCCTCACATTGCTCCTACAGCTCCGAGGATAACGGACGTGTATGTCTCCACTCGAGAAGAGTCCTGACTCTCCTGTGGAGACTCCAGACGAACCCCAAGGTCCATATCAGCACTGGAGAGCAAACCTCAGGTTCTGGCCACAGTTCCAGCCAAGGACGTAGGAACCGACATGAATGGAGAGGAATCCCGAGGGGCCCCTCGCAACTCGCATGGAAGCTGGTCTTTCCTGAGGCCACACCAGCCGGTCACTGAGGTCCCCGTTGTCAACTGAGAGGGACTTTCTCCCACTCCAGAAAAACCAGGAGGTTCTCCCCTGCAGGCGAGATGAGGTCCTTTTCTGCTGACGCATCTCGAGGGAAATCACACCTTCTCTCTTGAACCTCGCAAGGGTCCTTCCCACCCTTGCTGCAACTCAAGAAATTCCGCGACATACCCGTCCCCACAATGGTGGAACACCGAGGGTCCCAGCACAACTCAGGAGGAGCCCCATTTCCCCACCATGAGCTCGAGACGAGGGTCCCTTTCCCTGGTTGTTCAGGAAAGAATTCCCCCCATTCCCATCGCATCTCAAGAGGTGGCGCTCTCATCAGGAAAGCAGAGTTCTCCTGTGGTCGGGCCACCGTACTAAAAGTCCCATAGATGTCTCATTCCACTCCAGATGAACGTGATTTCCCTGAACTACCTCGAGTGTCACCCGCATATCGCCTCACACCACGGTGGCTCATTCCACAGCCCTGTGGCATCTCGAGGGAAAGACAGAGATCCCTGCTTCAACTGGACGGGAACCCTGACACTGCTGCTACAGCTCGGGAAGAAAGAGGACGTACAAGTAACCACAGGAGACCAGGCCTGACTCCCCTGGGGAGACTCCAGAGGAACCGCAAGATCCATGCCAGGACTGGAGAGGAAACATGAGGTTCCCATTTCGACTCCATACGGGGACTTAGGACCTGGAACTGACTGGAGAGGAATCCCGAGGGACTACTCTCAACTCGCACAGAGAATCTCCTTTCCTGAGGCCACGTGAGCGGGTCCCTGAGAACCCCATCGTAACTCAAGAGGAACCCGCCGCAACTCGTGAAAAACCAGGAGATTCTACCCTCCGGGCGAGAGAAGGCCGTTTGCTGCAGCGGCATCCTGAAAGAAATCACGCCTTTCCTCCTGATCCACAAAGGGTCCTTTACACCCTTGCTGCAATTCAAGAAGTTCTCCAACATACCCGTCTTCACTCGAGAGGAATAGTGAGGGTCCCACCACAATTCAAGAGGGAGCCCCTTTCACCCTCCTGTGCTCCAGATGAGGGTTCCTACCCTGCTTCTTCAGGAATGGATTCTGGCGTTCCCGTCGCACAGCATGAGGACACACTCTCAACAGGAATGTCGAGAGGAACTCCAGGGGTCGTTCCACCATTCCAAAAGACCCCCAAATATCTCAGTCCACTTCAGATTAACCTGGTTTTTGTGCCTTTCCTCGAAGGTCACTCCGAGGATCGAATCACACCACGGTGGCACATGCGAGAGCCCTGTGGAATCTCGAGGGAAAGCCACAGATCCCTGTGTCCACTCGTCTGGAAGCCTGACACTGCTGCTACAGCTCGGGAGGAAAACGGACTTGCATGTAACCACAAGAGACGAGGACTAACTCTCCTGTTGAGACGTCAGCGGAACACCAAGGTCCATGCCATATGTGGAGAGGAAACCTCAGTTTCCAGCCTCGGCTCCAGACAGGGACTCAGGGCCCGGCACAGACAGGAGAGGAATCCCAAGGGGCCGCTCTCAACTCACACGGAGACTGCATTTCCTTAGGCCACGCGAGAGGGTCCCTGAGGTCCCCGTCTTAACTTGAGAAGGACCTGCGGCTACTCGAGAAAAACCATAAGGTTCTCCCCTCCAGGCGAGATGAGGTTGTTTTCTGCTGTGGCATCACGAAAGAAATCACTCCTTACCTCCTGAATCTTAAAGGGTCCTTCACACCCTTGCTGCAACTCAAGAAGTTCCTGACATACCGGTCTCCACTCGAGAGGAACACTGAGGGTCCCACCACATCTCAAGTGGGGCTTCCTTTCACCCTCATCCATTAGAGATGAGGGTTCCATTCCCTGCTTCATCGGGAAAGATTTTGGCTTTATCGTTGCACAGCAAGATGACCTGCTCTCAACAGAAATGTCGAGAGGGACTCCAGGGGACGTGCCACCGTTCCAAAGGACCCCCAAATGTCGCAGTCCACTCCAGATGAACCTGATTTCCCTACCCTGCCTCGAAGGTCACACCGAGCATCAAATCACACCACTGTAGCACGTGCGACAGCCCTGTGGCACTGTGAGGAAAAGCCACAGATCCCTGTGTCAAGTCGTAGGGAAGCCTCACATTGCTCCTACAGCTCGGGAGGAAAACGGACGTGTATGTCTCCACTCGACAAGAGTCCTGACTCTCCTGTGGAGACCCCAGAGGAACCCAAAGATCAATGTGAGCACTGGAGAGGAAACCTCAAGTTCTGGCCGCAGTTCCAGCCAAGGACTTAGGAACCGACATGACTGGAGAGGAATTCCGAGGGGCCCCTCGCATCTCGCATGGAGGCTGCTATTTCCTGAGGCCACGCCAGCGGGTCGCTGAGGTCCCCATCGTCAATTGAGAGGGACTTTCCACAACTCGAGAAAAACCAGGAGGTTCTCCCCTGCAGGCGAGGTGAGGCTCTTTTCTTCTGCGGCATTTCGAGGGCATTCACGCCTTCTCTCTTGAACCTCGCAAGGGTCCTTCCCACCCTTGCTGCAACTCAAGAAATTCCCCACAATACCCGTCCCCACATTGCTGGAACACCGAGGGTCCCAGCACAACTCAGGAGGAGCCCCGTTTCCCCACCGTGAGCTCGAGATGAGGGTCCCTTTCCCTGCTTCTTCAGGAAAGAATTCCTGCCACCCCGTTGTATCTCAAGAGGTGGCGCTCTCAACAGGAAAGCGGAGTTCTCCTGGGATCGGACCACCATACTAAAAGTCCCATAGATATCTCAGTCCACTCCAGATGAACGTGATTTCCTGCACTACCTCGAGTGTCACCCGCGTATTGCCTCACACCAGGGTGGCTCCTTCCACAGCCCTGTGGCATCTCGAGGGAAAGACAGAGATCCCTGGGTGAATTCAACGGGAACCCTGACACTACTGCTACAGGTCGGGAGGAAAGAGGACGTACACGTAACCACAGGAGACCAGGCCTGACTCCCCTGGGGAGACTCCAGAGGAACCCCAAGATCCATGCCAGCACTGGAGCAGAAGCATGAGATTCCAATTTCGGCTTCAGACGGGGACGGAGGACCCGGCACTGACTGGAGAGTAATCCCGAGGGGCTACACTCAACTCGCTCAGAGAATCGCCTTTCCTAAGGCCATGCAAGCGGGTCCCTAGGGCCCCATCGTAACTCGAGAATAACCTGCTGCAACTCGAGAGAAACCAGGAGATTCTACCCTCCGGGCGAGATAAGGCCGTTTTCTGCAACGGCATCCTGTAAGAAATCACGCCTTTCCTCCTGAACCACAAAGGGTCCTTCACACCCTTGCTGCAACTCCAGAAGTTCCCCCACATACCCGTCTCCACCCGAGAGGAATAGTGAGGGTCCCACCACAAATCAAGAGGGGCTCCCTTTCACCCTCCTCTGCTCCAGATGAGGGTTCCTTGCCTGCTTCTTCAGGAATGGATTCTGGCGTTCCCATCGCACAGCAAGAGGACACACTCTCAACAGGAATGTCGAGAGGACCTCCAGGGGTCGTTCCACCATTCCTAAAGACCCCCAAATATCACAGTCCACTTCAGATGAACCTGCTTTTCGGCCCTGCCTCGAAGGTCACCCCGAGGATCGAATCACACCACGGTGGAATGTGCGAGAGCCCTGTGGAATCTCGAGGGAAAGCCACAGATCCCTGTGTCCACTCGTCTGGAAGCCTGACACTGCTGCTACAGCTTGGGAGGAAAACGGACTTGCATGTATCCACAGGAGACGAGGCCTAACTCTCCTGTGGAGACTCCAGTGAAACCCCAATATCCATGCCAGATTTGGAGAGGAAACCTCAGGTTCCAGATTCTGCTCCAGACAGGGATTCAGGACCCGGCACAGACAGGAGAGGAATCCCAATGCGCGGCTGTCAACTCGCACAGAGACTGGCATTTCCTGAGGCCACGCGAACGGGTCCCTGAGGTCCCTGTCGTAACTTGAGAAGGACCTGCCGCTACTGGAGAAAAACCATAAGGTTCTCCCCTCCAGGCGAGATGAGGAAGTGTTCGGCTGCGGCATCCTGAAAGTAATCACTCCTTCCCTCATGAACCTCAAAGGGTCCTTCACACCCTTGCTGCAACTCAAGAAGTTCCTAACATACCAGTCTCCACTCGAGAGGAACACTGAGGGTCCCACCACAGCTCAAGAGGGGCCCCCTTTCCCCTCATCCACTACATATGAGGGTTGCCTTGCCTGCTTCATCGGGAAAGGATTCTCCTTTACCATTGCACAGCAAGATGACGTGCTCTCAACAGGAATGTCGAGAGGGACTGCAGGGGACGTGCCACAATTCCAGAGGACGCCCAAATATAACAGACCACTACAGATGAAACTGATTTCCCTACCTTTCCTCGATGGTCAGACCGAGCATCGAATCACACCACTATGGCACGTGCGCCAGCCCTGTGGAACCGAGAAGAAAAGCCACAGATCCCTGTGTCAACTCGTAGGGAAGCCTCACATTGCTCCTACAGCTTGGGAGGATAACGGACGTGTATGTCTCCAATCAAGGAGAGTCCTGATTCTCCTGTGGAGAGGCCAGAGGAACCCCAGGATTCATGTCAGCAATGGAGAGGAAACCTCGGGTTCTGGCCTCAGTTCCAGCCTAGGACGTAGGAACTGACATGACTGGAGAGGAATCCCAAGGGGCCCCTCGCAACTCGCATGGAGGCTGGTCTTTCCTGAGGCCAGGCCATAGGTTCGCTGAGGACTCCGTCGTCAATTGAGACGGACTTTCCACAACTCGAGAAAAACTAGGAGGTTCTCCCCTGAAGGCGAGATGAGGCCCTTTTCTGCTGTGGCATATCAAGGATATTCTCGCCTTCTCTCTTGAACCTCGCAAGGGTATTTCCCACCCTTGCTGCAACTCAAGAAATTCCCCGACATACCCGTCCCCATATTGGTGGAACACCGAGGGCCCAGCACAACTCAGAAGGAGTCCCGTTTCCCCACCGTGACCTCGAGATGAGGGTCCCTTTCCCTGCTTCGTCGGGAAAGAATTCCCACCATTCCCGTCGCATCTCAAGAGGTGGCGCTCTCAACAGGAAAGCGGAGTTCTCCTGGGGTCGGGCCACCATAGTAAAAGAACCATAGATGTCTCAGTCCACTCCAGATGAACGTGAATTCCCTGCACTACCTCGAGTGTCATCCGCGTATTGCCTCACACCACGGTGGCTCATTCCACAGCCCTGTGGCATCTCGGGGGAAAGACAGAGATCCCTGGGTAAACTTAACGGGAACCCTGACACTGCTGCTACTGCTCAGGAGGAAAGAGGACGTGCACGTAACCACAGGAGACCAGGCCTGACTCCCCTGGGCAGACTCCAGAGGAATCCCAAGATCCATGCCATCACTGGAGCCGAAACATGAGGTTCCAGTTGCGGCTCCAGACGGAGACTTAGGACCCGGCACTGACTGGAGAGGAATCCAGAGGGGCTTCTCTCAACTCGCTCAGAGATGCGCCTTTCCTGAGGCCACACAAGAGGGTCCCTGAGGGCCCCGTCGTAACTCAAGAATAACCTGCCGCAACTCCAGAAAAACCAGGAGGCTCTAACCTCCGGGCGAGATAAGGCCATTTTCTGCAGTGGCATCCTGAAAGAAATCACGCCTATCCTTCTTAACACAAAGGGTTCTTCACACCCTTGATCCAACTGAAGAAGTTCCCCCACTACCCATCTCCACTCGAGAGGTATTGTTATGGTCCCACCACAAATCAAGAGGGGCCCCCTTTCACCCTCCACTGCTCCAGATGAGGGTTCCTTGCCTGCTTCGTCAGGAATGGATTCTGGCGTTCCCATCGCAAGCAAGAGGACACACTCTGAAGAGGAATGTCGAGAGGAACTCCAGGGGTCTTTCCACCATTCCAAAAGACCCCCAAATATCTCAGTCCACTTCAGATGAACCTGCTTTTCGTGTCCTGCCTCGAAGGTCACCCCGAGGATCGAATCACACCACGGTGGCATGTGCGAGAGCCCTTTGGAATCTGGAGGGAATGCCACAGATCCCTGTGTCCACTCGTCTGGAAGCCTGACACTGCTGCTACAGCTCGGGAGGAAAACGGACTTGCATGTAACCACAGGAGACGAGGCCTAACTCTCCTGTGGAGACTCCAGCGGAACCCCAAGATCCATGCCAGATGTGGAGAGGAAACCTCAGGTTCCAGCTTCGGCTCCAGACAGGGACTCAGGACCCGGCACAGACAGGAGAGGAATCCCGAGGGGCTGCACTCAACTCGCACGGAGACTGGCATTTCCTGAGCCCACGCGAGTGGGTCCCTGAGGTCGCCGTCGTAACATGAGAAGGACCTGCCGCTACTCGAGAAAAACCATAAGGTTCTCCCTGCCAGGCGAGATGAGGACGTTTTCTGCTGCGGCATCCCGAAAGAAATCACTCCTTCGATCCTGAACCTCAAAGGGTCCTTCACACCCTTGCTGCAACTCAAGAAGTTCCTGACATACCCGCCTCCACTCGAGAGGAACACTGAGAGTCCCACCACAAATCAAGAGGGGCCCCCTTTCCCCCTCATCCGCTACAGATGAGGGTTCCCTTCCCTGCTTCATCGGGAAAGGATTCTCCTTTCCCGTTGCACAGCAAGATGACGTGCTCTCAACAGGAATGTCGAAAGGGACTCCAGGGGATGTGCCACCATTCCAAAGGACCCCCAAATGTCGCAGTCCACTCCAGATGAACCTGATTTCCCTACCTTTCCTCGAAGGCCACACCAAACATCCAATCACACCACTGTGGCACGTGTGAAAGCCCTGTGGCACCATGAGGAAAAGCCACAGATCCCTGTGGCAACTCGTAGGGAAGCCTCACATTGCTCCTACAGCTTGGGAGGATAACGGACGTGTATGTCTCCACTCGAGAAGAGTCCTGACTCTCCTGTGGAGACTCCAGAGGAACCCCAAGGTCCATATCAGCACTGGAGAGCAAACCTCAGGTTCTGGCCACAGTTCCAGCCAAGGACGTAGGAACCGACATGAATGGAGAGGAATCCCGAGGGGCCCCTCGCAACTCGCATGGAAGCTGGTCTTTCCTGAGGCCACACCAGCCGGTCACTGAGGTCCCCGTTGTCAGCTGAGAGTGACTTTCTCCAACTCCAGAAAAACCAGGAGGTTCTCCCCTGCAGGCGAGATGAGGTCCTTTTCTGCTGACGCATCTCGAGGGAAATCACGCCTTCTCTCTTGAACCTCGCAAGGGTCCTTCCCACCCTGCTGCAACTCAAGAAATTCCCCGACATACACGTCCCCCATTGGCAGAACACCGAGGGTCCCTGCACAACTCAGGAGGAGCCCCGTTTCGTCACTATGTGCTCGAGATGAGGGTCCCTTTCCTTGCATCGTTGGGAAAGAATTCCCGCCAATCCCATCGCATCTCAAGAGGTGGCACTCACATCAAGAAAGCTGAGTACTCCGGGGGTCGGTCCACCATACTAAAAGTCCTATAGATGTCTCAGTCCACTCCAGATGAACATGATTTCCCTGGACTACGTCAAGTGTCACCCGCGTATTGCCTCACACCACGGTGGCTCATTCTACAGCCCTGTGGCATCTCGAGGGAAAGACAGAGATCCCTGAGTCAACTCGACGGGAACCCTGACACTGCTGCTACAGCACGGGAGGAAAGAGGACGTGCACGTAACCACAGGAGACCAGGCCTGACTTCCCTGGGGAGACTCCAGAGGAACCCCAAGGTCCATGCCACCACTTGAGCCGAAACATGAGGTTCCAGGTTCAGCTCCAGACGGGGACTTATGACCCTTCAATGACTGGAGAGGAATCCCGAGAGGCTAATCTCAACTCGCTCAGAGAATCGCCTTTCCTGAGGCCACTCAAGCGGGTCCCTGAGGGCCCCGTCCTAACTCGAGAGTAACCGGCCGCAACTCGAGAAAAACCAGGATGTTCTACACTCCGGGCGAGATAAGGCCGTTTTCTGCAGTGACAGCATGAAATAAATCATCCTTTCCTACTGAACCACAAAGGGTCTTTCACACCGTTACTGCAACTCAAGATGTTCCCACACATACCCGTCTCCACTCGAGAGGAATACTGAAGGTCTCACCAAAAATCAAGAGGGACCCCCTTTAACCCTCTTCTGCTCTAGAAGAGGGATCCTAGCCTGCTTCATCAGGAATGGATTCTGGCGTTCCCGTTGCACAGCAAGAGGACACACTCTCAACAGGAATGTTGAGAGAAACTCCAAGGGTCGTTCCCCATTCCAAAAGACCCCCAAATATCTAGTCCACTTCAGATGAACCTGCTTTTCGTGCCCTGCCTCGAAGGTCATCCCGAGCATCGAATCACACCACGGTGGCATGTGCGAGAGCCCTGTGGAATCACGAGGGAAAGCCACAGATCCCTGTGTCCACTCGTCTGGAAGCCTGACACTGCTGCTACAGCTCGGGAGGAAAACGGACTTGCATGTAACCACAGGAGACGAGGCCTAACTCTCCTGTGGAGACTCCAGCGGAACCCCAAGATTGATGCCAGATGTGGAGAGGAAACGTCAGTTTGCAGCTTCGGCTCCAGACAGGGACACAGGACCCGGCACAGACAGGAGAGGAATCCCGAGGGGCCGCTCTCAACTCGCACGGCGACTGGCATTTCCGGAGGCCACGTGAGCTGGTCCCTGAGGTACCCGTCGTAACTTGAGAAAGACCTGTTGCTACTCGAGAAAAACCATAAGGTTCTCCCCTCCAGGCGAGAAGAGGACGTTTTCTGCTGCAGCATCCCAAAAGAAATCACTCCTTCCCTCCTGAACTTCAAAGGGTCCTACACACCCTTGCTGCAACTCAAGAAGTTCCTGACATACCGGTCTCCACTCGAGAGGAACACTGAGGGTCCCACCACAACTCAAGAGCGGCCCCCTTTGCCCCTCATCCGCTACAGATGAGGGTTCCCTTCCCTGCTTCATCGGGAAAGGATTCTCCTTTCCNGCAACTCAAGAAGTTCCTGACATACCGGTCTCCACTCGAGAGGAACACTGAGGGTCCCACCACATCTCAAGAGGGGCCCCCTTTCCCCCTCATCCGCTACAGATGTGGGTTCCCTTCCCTGTTTCATCGGGAAAGGATTCTCCTTTCCCGTTGCACAGCAAAATGACGTGCTCTCAACAGGAATGACGAGAGGGACTCCAGGGGACGTGCCACCATTCCCAAGGAGCCCCAAATGTCGCAGTCCACTCTAGATGAACCTGATTTTCCTACCTTTCCTCGAAGGTCACACCGAGAATCGAATCACACCACTGTGGCACGTGCGACAGCACTGAGGCACCGCGAGGAAAAACCACAGATCCCTGTGTCAACTCGTAGGGAAGCCTCACATTGCTCCTACAGCTTGGGAGGATAACGGACGTGTATGTCTCCACTCGAGAAGAGTCCTGAACCTGTAGAGACTCCAGAGGAACCCCAAGATTCATGTCAGCACTGTAGAGAAAACCTCAGGTTCTGGCCTCAGTTTCAGCCAAGGACGTAGGAACCGACATGACTGGAGAGGAATCCCGAGGGGCCCCTCGCAACTCGCATGGAGGCTGGTCTTTCCTGAGGCTACGCCAGCGGGTCGCTGAGGTCCCATTCGTCAATTGAGAGGGTCTTTCCGCAACTCGATAAAAACCAGGAGGTTCTCCCTTGCAGGCGAGATGAGGCCCTGTCCTGCTGCGGCATCTCGAGGGCATTCACGCCTTCTCTCTTGAACCTCGCAAGGGTCCTTCCCAACCTTGCTGCAACTCAACAAATTCCCCGATATACCCGTCCCCACATTGGTGGAACACCGAGGGTCCCAGCACATCTCAAGAGGAGCCCCGTTTCCCCACCATGAGCTCGAGATGAGGGTCCCTTTCTCTGCTTCATCGGGAAAGAATTCCTGCCATTCCCGTTGCATCTCAAGAGGTGGCGCTCCCAACAGGAAAGCGGAGTTCTCCTGGGGTCGGTCCACCATACTAAAAGTCCCATAGATGTCTAAGTCCACTCAAGATGAACGTGATTTCCCTGCACTACCTCCAGTGTCAGCGGCATATTGCCTCACACCACGGTGGCTCATTCCACAGCCCTGTGGCATCAGGCGGGAAAGACAGAGATCCCTGGGTCAAGTCGACGGGAACCTTGACACTGCTGCTACAGCTCAAGAGGAAAGACGACGTGCACGTAACCACAGGAGAACAGGCCTGACTCCCCTGGGGAGACTCCAGAGGAACCCCAAGATCCATGCCAGCACTGGAGCCGAAACATGAGGTTACAGTTTTGGCTCCAGACGGGGACTTAGGACCCGGCACTGACTGGAGAGGAATCCCGAGGGGCTACTCTCCACTCGCTCAGGGAATCTCCTTTCATGAGGCCTCGCAAGCGGGTCCCTGAGGGCCCCGTCCTAACTTGAGAATAACCTGCCACAACTCGAGAAAAAACAGGAGGTTCTCCCCTCCAGGTGAGATAAGGCCGTTTTCTGCAGCGGCATCCTGAAAGAAATCACGCCTTTCCTCCTGAACCACAAAGGGTCCTTCACACTCTTGCTGCAACTCAATAAGTTCCCCCACATACCCGTCTCCACTCGAGAAGAATAGTGAGGGTCCCACCACAAATCAAGAGGGGCCCCCTTTCACCCTCCTCTGCTCCAGATGAGGGTTCCTTGCCTGCTTCGTCAGAAATGGATTCTGGCGTTCCCGTCACACAGCAAGAGAATACACTCTCAACAGGAATGTCGAGAGGAACTCCAGGGGTCGTTCCACCATTCCTAAAGACCCCCAAATATCACATTCCACTTCAGATGAACCTGCTTTTCGTGCTCTGCCTCAAAGGTAACCCCGAGGATCGAATCACACCACGGTGGCATGTGCGAGAGCCCTGTGGCATCTCGAGGGAAAGCCACAGATCCCTGTGTCCACTCGTCTGGAAGCCTGACACTGCTGCTACAGCTCGGGAGGAAAGAGGACGTGCACGTAACCACAGGAGACCAGGCCTGACTCCCCTGGGAAGACTCCAGAGGAACCCCAAGATCCATGCCAGCAGTCGAGCCGAAACATGAGGTTCCAATTTCGGCTCCAGACGGGGACTTAGGACCAGGCACTGACTGGAGAGGAATCCCGAGGGACTACTCTCAACTCGCTCAGAAAATTGCCTTTCCTGAGGCCACGCAAGCGGGTCCCTGAGGGCCCCGTCGTAACTCGAGAATAACCTGCCGCAACTCGAGAAAAACCAGGAGGTTCTCCCCTCCGGGCGAGAGAAGGCCGTTTTCTGCAGCGGCATCCTGAAAGGAATCACGCCTTTCCTCCTGAACCACAAAGGGTCCTTCACACTCTTGCTGCCACTCAAGGAGTTCCCCCACATACCCATCTCCACTCGAGAGGAATAGTGAGGGTCCCACCACAAATCAAGAGGGGCCCCCTTTCACCCTCCTCTGCTCCAGATGAGGGTTCCTTGCCTGCTTCGTCAGGAATGGATTCTGGCGTTCCCGTCGCACAGCAAGAGGACACACTCTCAACAGGAATGTCGAGAGGAACTCCAGGGGTCGTTCCACCATTCCAAAAGACCCCCAAATATCTCAGTCCACTTCAGATGAACCTGCTTTTCGTGCCCTGCCTCGAAGGTCACCCCGAGGATCGAATCACACCACGGTGGCATGTGCGAGAGCCCTGTGGCATCTCGAGGGAAAGCCACAGATCCCTGTGTCCACTCGTCTGGAAGCCTGACACTGCTGCTACAGCTCGGGAGGAAAGAGGACGTGCACGTAACCACAGGAGACCAGGCCTGACTCCCCTGGGAAGACTCCAGAGGAACCCCAAGATCCATGCCAGCAGTCGAGCCGAAACATGAGGTTCCAATTTCGGCTCCAGACGGGGACTTAGGACCAGGCACTGACTGGAGAGGAATCCCGAGGGACTACTCTCAACTCGCTCAGAAAATTGCCTTTCCTGAGGCCACGCAAGCGGGTCCCTGAGGGCCCCGTCGTAACTCGAGAATAACCTGCCGCAACTCGAGAAAAACCAGGAGGTTCTCCCCTCCGGGCGAGAGAAGGCCGTTTTCTGCAGCGGCATCCTGAAAGGAATCACGCCTTTCCTCCTGAACCACAAAGGGTCCTTCACACTCTTGCTGCCACTCAAGGAGTTCCCCCACATACCCATCTCCACTCGAGAGGAATAGTGAGGGTCCCACCACAAATCAAGAGGGGCCCCCTTTCACCCTCCTCTGCTCCAGATGAGGGTTCCTTGCCTGCTTCGTCAGGAATGGATTCTGGCGTTCCCGTCGCACAGCAAGAGGACACACTCTCAACAGGAATGTCGAGAGGAACTCCAGGGGTCGTTCCACCATTCCAAAAGACCCCCAAATATCTCAGTCCACTTCAGATGAACCTGCTTTTCGTGCCCTGCCTCGAAGGTCACCCCGAGGATCGAATCACACCACGGTGGCATGTGCGAGAGCCCTGTGGCATCTCGAGGGAAAGCCACAGATCCCTGTGTCCACTCGTCTGGAAGCCTGACACTGCTGCTACAGCTCGGGAGGAAAGAGGACGTGCACGTAACCACAGGAGACCAGGCTTGACTCCCCTGGGGAGACTCCAGAGGAACCCCAAGATCCATGCCAGCACTGGAGCCGATACATGAGGTTCCAGCTTCAGCTCCAGATGGGGACTTAGGACCGGCACTGACTGGAGAGGAATCCCGAGGGGCTACTCTCAACTCGCTCAGAGAATCGCCTTTCCTGAGGCCACGCAAGCAGGTCCCTGAGGGCCCCATCGTAACTCGAGAATAACCTGCCGAAACTCGAGAAAACCAGGAGGTTCTACCCTCCGGGCGAGATAAGGCCGTTTGCTGCAGCGGAATCCTGATAGAAATCACGCCTTTCCTCATGAACCACAAAGGGTCTTTCACCCCCTTGCTGCAACTAAAGAAGTTCCCCCACAATCCCCTCTCCACTCGAGAGGAATAGTGAGGGTCCTACCACAAATCAAGAGAGGCCCCCTTTCACACTCCTCTGCTCCAGATGAGAGTTCCTTGCCTGCATCGTCAGGAATGGATTCTGGCGTTCCAGTCGCACATCAAGAGGACACACTCTCAACAGGAATGTTGAGAGGAACTCCAGGAGGCATTCCACCATTCCAAAAGACCCCCAAATATCTCAGTCCACTTCAGATGAAACTGCTTTTCATGCCCTGCCTCGAGGGTCACCCCGAGGATCGAACCACACCACAGTGGCATGTGCGAGAGCCCTGTGGAATCTCGAGGGAAAGCCACAGATCCCTGTGTCAACTCATCTGGAAGCCTGACACGCTGCTACAGCTCGGGAGGAAAACGGAATTGCATGTAACCACAGGAGACGAGGCCTAACTCTCCTGTGGAGACTCCAGCAGAACCCCAAGATCCATGCGAGATGTGGAGAGGAAACCTCAGGTTCCAGATTCTGCTCCAGACAGGGATTCAGGACCCGGCACAGACAGGAGAGGAAACCCGATGGGCGGCTGTCAACTCGCACAGAGACTGGCATTTCCTGAGGCCACACGAACGTGTCCCTGAGGTCCCCGTCGTAACTTGAGAAGGACCTGCCGCTACTGGAGAAAAACCATAAGGTTCTCCCCTCCAGGCGAGATGTGGAAGTGTTCGGCTGCGGCATCCTGAAAGTAATCACTCCTTCCCTCTTGAACCTCAAAGGGTCCTTCACACCCTTGCTGCAACTCAAGAAGTTCATGACATATCAGTCTCCACTCGAGAGGAACACTGAGGGCCCCACCACAACTCAAGAGGGGCCCCCTTTCCCCGTCATCCGCTACATATGAGGGTTCTCTTCCCTGCTTCATCGGGAAAGGATTCTCCTTTTCCGTTGCACAGCAAGATGACGTGCTCTCAACAGGAATGTCGAGAGGGACTGCAGGGGACGTGCCACAATTCCAGAGGACCCCAAATATAACAGTCCACTCCAGATGAACCTGATTTCCCTACCTTTTCTCGAAGGTCACACCGAGCATCGAATCACACCACTGGGGCACGTGCGCCAGCCCCGTGGAACCGTGAGGAAAAGCCACAGATCCCTGTGTCAACTCGTAGGGAAGATTCACATTGCTCCTACAGCTTGGGAGGATAACGGACGTGTATGTCTTCAATCAAGAAGAGTCCTGACTCTCCTGTGGATCCGCCAGAGGAACCCCAGTATTCATGTCAGCAATGGAGAGGAAACCTCGGGTTCTGGCCTCAGTTCCAGCCAAGGACGTAGGAACCGACATGACTGGAGAGGAATCCCAAGGGGCCCCTCGCAACTCGCATGGAGGCTGGTCTTTCCTGAGGCCAAGCCATAGGTTCGCTCAGGACCCCATCGTCAATTGAGACGGACTTTCCACAACTCGAGAAAAACTAGGAGGTTCTCCCCTGCAGGCGAGATGACGCCCTTTTCTGCTGTGGCATATCGAGGGCATTCTCGCCTTCTCTCTTGAACCTCGCAAGGGTCTTTCCCAACCTTGCTGCAACTCAAGGAATTCCCCGACATACCCGTCCCCACATTGGTGGAACACCGAGGGTCCCAGCACAACTCAGGAGGAGCCCTGTTTCCCCACCATGAGCTCGAGATGAGGGTCCCTTTCCCTGCTTCGTCGGGAAAGAATTCCCGCCATTTCCGTCGCATCTCAAGAGGTGGCGCTCTCAACAGGAAAGCGGAGTTCTCCTGGGGTCAGGCCACCATAGTAAAAGACCCATAGATGTCTCAGTCCACTCCAGATGAACGTGATTTCCCTGCACTACCTCGAGTGTCATCCGCGTATTGCCTCACACCACGATGGCTCATTCCACAGTCCTGTGGCATCTCGAGGGAAAGACAGAGATCCGGGGGTCTACTCGACAGGAACCCTGCCACTGCTGCTACAGCTCGGGAGGAAAGAGGACGTGCATGTAACCACAGGAGACCAGGCCTGACTCCCCTGGGGAGACTCCAGAGGAACCCCAAATACATGCCAGCACTGGAGCTGAAACATGAGGTTCCAGTTTCGGCTCCAGACGGGGACCTAGGACCCGGGACTGACTGGAGAGGAATCCCGAGGAGCTACTCTCAACTCGCTCAGAGAATCGCCTTTCCTGAGGCCACGCAAGAGGGTCCCTGAGGGCCCCGTCGTAACTCAAGAATAACCTGCCGCAACTCCAGAAAAACCAGGAGGCTAGAACCTCTGGGCGAGATAAGGCCGTTTTCTGCAGCGGCATCCTGAAAGAAATCACGCCTTTCCCTCTTAACACAAAGGGTCCTTCACACCCTTGCTCCAACTGAAGAAGTTCCCCCACTACCCGTCTCCACTCGAGAGGTATTGTTATGGTCCCACCACAAATCAAGAGGGGCCCTCTTTCACCCTCCACTGCTCCAGATGAGGGTTCCTTGCCTGCTTCTTCAGGAATGGAATCTGGCATTCCCATCGCACAGCAAGAGGACACACTCTGAAGAGGAATGTCGAGAGGAACTCCAGGGGTCTTTCCACCATTCCAAAAGACCCCCAAATATCTCAGTCCACTTCAGATGAACCTGCTTTTCGTGTCCTGCCTCGAAGGTCACCCCGAGGATCGAATCACACCACGGTGGCATGTGCGAGAGCCCTGTGAAATCTTGAGGGAAAGACACAGATCCCAGTGTCCACTCGTCTGGAAGCCTGACACTGCTGCTACAGCTCGGGAGGAAAACGCACTTGCATGTAACCACAGGAGACGAGGCCTAACTCTCTTGTGGAGACTCCAGCGGAACCCCAAGATCCATGCCAGATGTGGAGAGGAAACCTCAGGTTCCAGCTTCGGTTCCAGACAGGGACTCAGGACTCGGCAGAGACAGGAGAGGAATCCCGAGGGGCCGCTCTCATCTCGCATGGAGACTGGCATTTCCTGAGGCGACGCGAGTAGGTCCCTGAGGTCCCCGTTGTAACTTGAGAAGGACCTCCCGCTACTCGAGAAAAACCATAAGGTTCTCCCCTCCAGGCGAGTTAAAGACGTTTTTTGCTGCGGCATCATGTAAGAAATCACTCCTTGCCTCTTGAACACAAAGGGTCCTTCACACACTTGCTGCAACTCAAAAAGTTCCTGACATACCGGTCTCCACTCGACAGGAACACTGAGGGTCCCACCACAACTCAAGAGGGGCCCCCTTTCCCCCTCATCCGCTACAGATGAGGGTTCCCTTCCCTGCTTCATCGGGAAAGGATTCTCCTTTCCCGTTGCACAGCAAGATGACGTGCTCTCAACAGGAATGTTGAGAGGGATTCCAGGGGATGTACCACCATTCCCAAGGCGCCCCAAATGTCGCAGTCCACTCCAGATGAACCTGATTTCCCTACCTTTCCTCGAAGGTCACACCAAGCATCGAATCACACCACTGCGGCACGTGCGACAGCCCTGTGGCACCGCGAGGAAAAGCCACAGATCCCTGTGTCAACTCGTAGGGAAGCCTCACATTGCTCCTACAGCTTGGGAGGATAACGGACGTGTAGGTCTCCACTCGAGAAGAGTCCTGACTCTCCTGTGGAGACTCCAGAGGAACCCCAAGATCCATGTCAGCACTGGAGAGGAAACCTCAGGTTCTAGCCGCAGTTCCAGACAGGGATGTAGGAACCGACATGACTGGAGAGGAAACCCGAGGGGCCCCTCGCAACTCGCATTGAGGCTGGTCTTTCCTGAGGCCACGCCAGTGAGTCGCTGAGGTCCCCATCGTCAATTGAGAGGGACTTTCTGCAACTCGAGAAAAACCAGGAGGTTCTCCCCTGCAGGTGATATGAGGCCCTTTTCTGCTGCGGCATCTCGAGGGCATTCACGCCTACGCCTTCTTTCTTGAGCCTCGCAAGGTCCTTCCCACCCTTGCTGCAACTCAAGAAATTCCGCGACATACCCGTCCCCACATTGGTGGAACACCGAGGGTCCCATAACAGCTCAGGAGGAGCCCCATTTCCCCACTCTTAGCTCGAGATGAGGGTCCCTTTCCCTGCTTCGTCGGGATGGAATTCCCTCAATTCCCGTAGCATCTCAAGAGGTGGCGCTCTCAACAGGAAAGTGGAGTTCTCCTGGAGTCGGGCCACCATACTAAAAGTCCCATAGATGTCTCAGTCCACTCCAATGAACGTGATTTCCCTGCACTACCTCGAGTGTCACCCGTGAATTGCCACACACCACGGTGGCTCATTCCACAGCCCTGTGGCTTCTCGAGGGAAAGACAGAGATCCCTGGGTCAACTCGACGGGAACTGGAACCCCAAGATCCATGCCAGCACTGGAGCAAAAACATGAGGTTCCAGTTTCGGCTCCAGACGGGGACTTAGGACCCGGCACTGACTGGAGAGGTATCCCGAGGGGCTACTCTCAACTCGCTCAGAGAATCGCCTTTCCTGAGGCCACGCAAGCAGGTCCTGAGGGCCCTGCTGTAACTCGAGAATAATCTGTCACATTTCTAGAAAAACCAGGAGGTTCTCCCCTGCAGGCGAGATGAGGCCGTTTTCTGTAGCAGCACCTCGAGGGCATTCACGCCTTCTCTCTTGAACCTCGCAAGGGTCCTTCCCACCCTTGCTGCAACTCAAGAAATTCCCCGATATACCCGTCCCCACATTGGTGGAACACCGAGGGTCCCAGCACAACTCAGGAGGAGCCACATTTCCCCACCGTGAGCTCGAGATGAGGGTCCCTTTCCCTGCTTCGTCGGGAAAGAATTCCCGCCATTCCCGTCGCATCTCAAGAGGTGGCGCTCTCAACAGGAAAGCGTAGTACTCCTGGGTTCGGGCCACCATACTAAAAGTCCCATAGATGTCTTAGTCCACTCCAGATGAACGTAACTTCCCTGCACTACCTCGAGTGTCACACGCGTATTGCCTCAAACCACGGTGGCTTATTCCACTGCCCTGTGGCATCTCGAGGGAAAGACAGAGATCCCTGGGTCAACTCGACGGGAACCTGGACACTGCCGCTACAGCTCGGGAGGAAAGAGGACTTGCACGTAAGCACAGGAGACCAGGCCTGACTCCCCTGGGGAGACTCCAGAGGAACCCCAATATCCATGCCAGCACTGGAGCTGAAATATGAGGTTCCATTTTTGGCTCTAGCCGGGGACTTAGGACTCGGCCCTGCCTGAAGAGGAATCCCGAGGGGCTACTCTCAACTCGCTCAGGGAATCACCTTTCCTTAGGCCACGCAAGCGAGTCCCTGAGGGCTCCATCGTAACTCGAGAATAACCTGCCGCAACTCGAGAAAAACCAGGAGGTTCTCCCCTCCGAGCGAGATAAGGTCATTTTCTGCAGCGGCATCCTGAAAGAAATCACGCCTTTGCTCCTGAACAACAAAGGGTCCTTCACACCCTTGTTGCAACACAAGAATTTTCCCGACATACCGATCTCCACTCGAGAGGAATAGTGAGGGTCCCACCACAAATCAAGAGGGGACGCCTTTTACCCTCCTCTGGTCAAGATGAGGGTTCCTTGCCTGCTTCGTCAGGAATGGATTCTGGCGTTCCCTTAGCACAGCAAGAGGACACACTCTCAACAGGAATGTCGTGAGGAACACCAGGGGTCGTTCCACCATTCCTAAAGACCCCCAAATATCTCAGTCCACTTCAGATGAACATGCTTTTCATGCCCTGCCTCGAAGGTCACCCCGAGGATCGAATCACACCACGGTGGCATGTGCGAGAGCCTTGTGGAATCTCGAGGGAAAGCCACAGATCCCTGTGTCCACACGTCTGGAAGCCTGACACTGCTGCTACAGCTCGGGAGGAAAACGGACTTGCATGTAACCACAGGAGACGAGGCCTAACTCTCCTATGGAGACTCCAGCAGAACCCCAAGATCTATGCCAGATGTGGACAGGAAACCTCAGGTTCCAGCTTCAGCTCCAGACAGGGACTCAGGACCCAGCAAATACAGGAGAAATATCCCGAGGGGCCGCTCTCAACTCGCATGGAGACTGGCATTTCCTGAGGCCACGCAAGTGGGTCCCTGAGGTCCCTGTCGTAACTTGAGAAGGACCTGCCGCTATTCGAGATAAACCAGAAGGTTCTCCCCGCCAGGCGAGATGAGGAAATTTTCTGCTGCGGCATCCTGTGAGAAATCACTCCTTCCCTCCTGAACCTCAAAGGGTCCTTCACACCCTTGATGCAACTCAAGAAGTTCCTGACATACCGGTCTCCACTCGAGATGAACACTGAGGGTCCCACCACAACTCCAGAGGGGCCCCCTTTTCCCCTCATCCACTACAGATGAGGGTTCCCTTCTCTGCTTCATCAGGAAAGCATTCTCCTGTCCTGTTGCACAGTAAGATGACGTGCTCTCAACAGGATTTCGAGAGGGACTCCAGGGGACGTGTCACTATTCCAAAGGACCCCCAAATGTCGCAGTCCAATCCAGATGAACCTGATTTCCCTACTTTACCACGAAGGTCACACCGAGCATTGAATCACACCACTGTGGTACGTGCGACAGCCCTGTGGCACCACGAGGAAAAGCCACAGATCCCTGTGTCAACTCGTAGGGAAGCCTCATATTGCTCCTTCAGCTTGGGAGGATAATGGACGTGTATGTCTCCACTTGAGAAGAGTCCTGACTCTCCTGTGGATACTCCAGAGGAACCCCAAGATCCATGTTAGCACTGGAGAGGAATCCTCAGGTTCTGGCCGCAGTTCCAGCCAAGGATGTAGGAACCGACATGACTGGCGTGGAATCCCTAGTGGCTCCTCGCAACTCGCATGGATGCTGGTCTTTCCTGAGGCCACGCCAGCGGGTCGCTTAGGTCCCCATCGTCAACTGAGAGGGACTTACTGCAACTCGAGAAAAACCAGGAGGTTCTCCCCTGCAGGCGGGATGAGGCCCTTTTCTGCTGCGGCATCTCGAGGGCATTCACGCCTTCTCTCTTGAACCTCGCAAGGGTCTTTCCCACCCTTGTTGCAACTCAATAAATTCCCTGACATACCCGTCCCCACATTGGTGGAACACTGAGGGTCCCAGCACATCTCAGGAGGAGCCCCATTTCCCCACCTTGAGCTCGAGATGAGGGTCCCTTTCCCTGCTTCTTCGGGAAATAATTCCGCCATTCCCGTCGCATCTCAAGACGTGGCGCTCTCAAAAGGAAAGCGTAGTACTCCTGGGGTCGGGCCAGAATACTAAAAGTACCACAGATGTCTCTGTCCACTCCAGATGAACGTGATTTCCCTGTACTACCTCGAGTGTCACCTGCGTATTGCCTCACACCACGGTGGCTCATTCCACAGCCCTGTGGCATCTCGAGGGAAAGACAGAGATCCCTGGGTCAACTCGACGGGAACCCTGACACTGCTGCTACAGCACGGGAGGAAAGAGGACGTGCACGTAACCACAGGAGACCAGGCCTGACTCCCTTGGGGAGACTCCAGAGGAACCCCAATATCCATGCCAGCACTGGAGCCGAAACATCAGGTTCCAGTTTCGGCTCCAGACGGGGACTTAGGGGCTACTCTAAGCTCGCTCAGAGAATCGCCTTTCCTGAGGCCACGTAAGGGGGTCTCTGAGGGCCCTGTCCTAACTCGAGAATAACCTGCCACAACTCGTGAAAAACCAGGAGGTTCTACCCTCTGGGCGAGATAAGGCCGTTTTCTGCAGCGGCATCCTGAAAGAAATCACGCCCTTCCTCCTGAACCACAAAGGATCCTTCACACCCTTGCTGCAACTCAAGAAGTTCCCCGACATACCCGTCTCCACTCGAGAGGTATAGTGAGGGACACACCACAAATCAAGGGTGGTCAACTTTCCCCCTCATCTGCTACAGATCAGGGTTCCTTCCCTGCTTCGTCAGAAATGGATTCTGGCGAAGGTCACACAGCAAGAGGACACACTCTCAACAGGAATGTCGAGAGGAAATCCAGGGGTCATTCCACCATTCCAAAAGACCCCCAAATATCTCAGTCCACTTCAGATGAACCTGCTTTTCATGCCCTGCCTCTAAGGTCACACCGAGGATGGAATCACACCACAGTGGCATGTGCGAGAGTGCTGTGGTATCTCGAGGGAAAGCCACAGATCCCTGTGTCCACTCGTCTGGAATCCTGACACTGCTGCTACTCCTCGGGAGGAAAATGGACTTGCATGTAACCACAGGATACGGGGCCTAACTCTCCTGTGGAGACTCCATGGAACCCCAAGATCCATGCCAGATGTGGAGAGGAAACCTCAGGTTCCAGCTTCGGCTTCAGAGAGGGACTCAGGATCCGGCACAGACAGGAGAGGAATCCCGAGGGGCGGCTCTCAACTCGCACGGAGACTGGCATTTTCTGAGGCAACGCGAGTGGGTGCCTGAGGTCCCTGTCGTAACTTTAGAAGGACCTGCCGCTACTCAAGAATAACCATAAGGTTCTCCGCTCCAGGCGAGATGAGGACGTTTTCAGCTGCGACATCCCGAGAGAAATCACTCCTTCCCTCCTGAACCTCAAAGGGCCTTCACACCCTTGCTGCAACTCAAGTAGTTCCTGACATACTGGTCTCCACTCGAGAGGAAAACTGAGGGTCCCACCACAACTCAAGAGGGGCCCCCTTTCCCCCTCATCCGCTACAGATGAGGGTTCCCTTCCCTGCTTCATCGGGAAAGGATTCTCCTTTCCCATTGCACAGCAAGATGACGTACTCTCAACAGGAATGTCGAGAGGGACTCCAGGGGACGTGCCACCATTCCAAAGGACCCCCAGATGTCGCAGTCCACTCCAGATGAACCTGATTTCCCTAACTTTCCTCGAAGGTCACACCAAACATCGAATCACACCACTGTGGCACGTGCGACAGCCCTGTGGCACCGCGAGGAAAAGCCACAGATCCCGGTGTCAACTCGTACGGAAGCCTCACATTGCTCCTACAGCTTGGAAGGATAACGGACGTGTATGTCTCCACTCGAGAAGAGTCCTGACTCTCCTGTGGAGACTCCAGAGGAACACCAAGATCCATGTCAGAACTGGAGAGGAAACCTCAGGTGCTAGCCGCAGTTCCAGCCAAGGACGTAGGAACCGACGTGACTGGAGAGATATCCCGAGGGGCCCCTCGCAACTCGCATGGATGCTTTCTTTCCTGAGCCCACGCCAGCGGGCCGCTGAGGTCCCCATCGTCAATTGAGTGGGATTTTCTGCAACTCGAGAAAAACCAGGTGTTTCTCCCCTGCAGGCGAGATGAGGCCATTTTCTGCTGCGGCATCTTGAAGGCATTCATGCCTTCTCTCTTGAACCTTGCAAGGGTCCATCCCAACCTTGCTGCAACTCAAGAAATTCCCTGAAATACCCGTCCCCACACTGGTGGAACACCGAGGGTCCCAGCACATCTCAGGAGGAGCCCCATTTCCGCACCATGAGCTCGAGATGAGGGTCCCTTTCCCTGCTTCGTCGGGAAAGAATTCCCGCCATTCCCGTCACATCTCAAGAGGTGACCCTCTCAACAGGAAAGCGGAGTTCTCCTGGGGTCACGCCAGCATACTAAAAGTCCCACAGATTTCTCAGTCCACTCCAGATGAACGTGATTTCCCTGCACTACCTCGAGTGTCACCCGCGTATTGCCTCACACCACGGTGGCTCATTCCACAGCCCTGTGCAGCAGCTGTGCTTTGCTGAAGCAGCTGTGAAGAGATACCCCACATCCAAGGTAAGAGAAACCCAAGTAAGATGATAGGTGGTGCAAAAGGGCATCAGAGGGCAAACATACTGAAACCATACTCACAGAAAACTAGTCAAACTAATCACACTAGGACCATAACCTTTTCTAACTCAATGAAACCAAGCCATGCCTGCAGGGCCACCCAAGACGGGCGGGTCATGGTGGAGAGGGCTGACAGAATGCGGTCCACTGGAGAAGGGAATGGCAAGCCACTTCAGTATTCTTGCCTTGAGAACCCCATGAACAGTATGAACAGGCAAAATGATAGGATATCAAAAGAAGAAATCCCCAGGTCGCTAGGTGCCCAATATGCTACTGAAGATCAGTGGAGCAATAAGTCCAGAAAGAATGAAGGGATGTAGCCAAAGTAAAAACAATACCCAGTTGTGCATGTGACTGGTGATAGAAGCAAGATCCGATGCTGTATAGAGCAATACTGCATAGGAACCTGGAATGCCAGGTCTATGAATCAAGGCAAATTGGAAGTGGTCAAACAAGGGATGACAAGGGTGAACGTCGACATTCTAGGAATCAGCGAATTAAAATGGACTGGAATGCGTGAATTTAACTCAGATGACCATTATATATACTACTGCGGGCAAGAATCCCTCAGAAGAAATGGAGTAGCCATCATGATCAACAAAAGAGTCTGAAATGCAGTACTTGGATGCAATCTCAAAAACGACAGAATGATTTCTGTTCATCTCCAAGGAAAACCATTCAATATCACAGTTATCCAAGTCTATGCCCCAACTAGTAATGCTGAAGAACCTGAAGTTGAACGGTTTTATGAAGACCTACAAGATCTTTTAGAACTAACACCCAAAAAAGTTGTCCTTTTCATTATAGGGGACTGGAATGCTAAAGTAGGAAGTCAAGAAACACCTGGAGTAACAGGCAAATTTGGCCTTGGAATGCGGAATGAAGCAGGGCAAAGACTAATAGAGTTTTGCCAAGAAAATGCACTGGTCATAGCAAACACCCTCTTCCAACAACACAAGAGAAGACTCTACACGTGGACATCACCAGATGGTCAACACCGAAATCAGATTGATTATATT
>SJYT01052757.1:178533-252392 GCA_006410635.1 Cephalophus harveyi | reverse complement strand
GGATAAGGGGCGTTTTAAATTTAATTTTTATAAATATATAGTCATTGAACAAAATGTGAAAATTTTTCTCAGAAATTCACCACACTTATCAGTCTTAAATATGTGAATTAAATCCTTTGTAACTTTTCCCCAAACCATTAAAAAGTAGCATGATGTGTGTGTGTTTTATCCACTATATATATGTATTTTATAAACATACACTGTTTTTCCACTCTTGCTGAAGTAAAATAAAAACAAGTTAGCAATTATTTTAGACCCTAAGAGAATTTGAAGATCCTCTGCTGAAAGTGGGGTTGAAATAAGAATGTAAATGCTACCTTCTGTAATATTTGTAGGATATTTTAAGTCAATATTCAGAATATTCTGGGAATCTTTTTATTAAAATGTAACATACATATGGTTACTGGTTATGAGTAGCAAGCTACATGAGTTTCCGGAAGTGAACATACTCCTAAGACGTTAAGCCTTTTCCCAGAAGCCTCTTCTTGCCCTTTCTACTCACCACCACCCAATAGCAACACCGTCCCTGACTTCTGCTGCCATTTATTTTTGTCTCGTTTAAAATTTTGTGTAAATTGCATCGCATGCCATGTTCTCTCAGTATACTTTTCCAATTATCTCAGTCTGTTGAAGTCGTTTGCCAGCGATGGCTCTTTTTAGCAGTTTTTCCCTACGACCTGTTAATTAATTATCTAGAATGAGGTGTGCTGGTGTGCACCGTGACGCTTCCATGTGGCTGGCAGTGAGCTGCCGTGCCCCACAGACATGCCGTTTCTAGCTTTATACAAATAATCATCAACATTACATCTCTAAGTCCAGGAAAGAAATTGCAGAGTGATGGTTTATTAGAGAGATTAATAAAATATGAAGATACTTAACGATTTGGTGATGGAACAAGACAATTAGTGTGTTGCTAATTCCAAAAGTGAGTCTAAAATGGGAAAGATAATGTTACACTTCATATGTTAGTCATACCCTAACTGAAGAGATAAGTTGGCAGTCTTTTTAAAGCTCCATCGTTTTCATCATTCAATTGGTTTTACTTCCCTAAAATGTGCTGATTTCAGTGATTTTTTTAACATAATGCTTTCTAAGTATATTATGTGACTATGCTAGAGTATATTGAATGTTGTCATTTGAAGACAGAAGTGATAACTCCGTTGCAAAACAAACTAAATAAATCCAAAGCACAGAGATGATGGTTGGCACATTATAGTGGCAGCGGATACTTGGGTTTGAAAGGAGTGGTTTCCAGACAACCCAAGGTTTGGAGTGACCAATCTCCATTAAATTCCTCATGAACTGCTGGCATGTTGATATTGAAAACAGAAGAAGAAAAGTTTGGAATGGAGAGGAACAAATTTGAAAACCCAGTCCCTGCTCTTCCTAAATGCTTCAGCTCCCTTTCTCTGCCATTTACAGGTTTATTTTAAGAACTTGGAAAGCAGAGAGAAAGCAAAACATTTTTTCTTACTTAATAATTCTACTCTCTTTTCATTACTTCCTCCTCAGCAAATGTAGTTAAAGCTCTTTGTGGTGTCAGAAAGGGTAGGTTCATTGACCTCTGACTGTGGTGTTGACCATGTCCCTTGAGGGGACATCTGTTCACCTAGCAGATTTGGGGGCTTACACACCTTGTGCCAGGCCCAGAGCAGAGTCAGACTTGGTCCTTGGCCTCTTGGAGCCTTAGGTAATGTGTATACCAAGTGCCAAGTGCTCATACAGATAAATGAAGAATGGCTGAGGTGCAGAATAGAGGGTAGTTCTCACTCATGCTCAGATGGAGAAGGTTTCAGGGGATCAAGAGTGAAACTGACTGCAGGGTGCCAGGCAGGGCTCCTGGTAGGCTGGACCGTAGTGGGCAGCAGCTCTTCTGGAGTGGCACATGTGGAAAGCAGTATTCAAAGGTCTCAGTGACGTGTTGGATGTGGAGTGTGTTAGAGTAGAGGGGTTGTCTGAGTGGCCAGAGGTGTCCAGCTTGGATACTGGTTGGAGAGCCACTCACTGAGATAGGCAATGCTAAAAGAGGACTGTGTTTTGGCAGAAGATCTGAATTTGTTTTTGGGTTCTGCAGAATCTCGAGTATTTGTATGACAGGCAGGAGGAGGCCAGTGGGCAGTCTGATGAGCTAGAAATCCATGTCTGTGAATTGCCCGCATGGGGAATTCATGTTCCCTTTTCCCTCATGCTTGCTCCCCTGGCCCAGCTGATGCACGTGGGCTGTGCACAGGGCTCCTGGAGAAGAAAAGATGTATTTTAGGGAGACCTTCCTGGTCTCTTGGACTCCAGAAGAACTGCAGCCAGGCTAGAACGTGGTAAGCAGTGGACTATAGCTGCTGGTCTGACCACTTTGAAGTCACGTCTCAGAATATACGCAGAAGAGGGTGGGGTTAAGGAAGTTGGAGCACTGATTTAGAAACTTGACCAAACTACTTCCTCAAATTTGCTTGGGATTTTTCTTTCTCCCCCCAACAACCCAGGTCTTCAGAACTAGGTAGAAAATATATTCTTAATTAGAAACGCACTCCTACAACCATTATAGAAACTTGAAGTTTCATCGTTAACTGTGTGGAGAACTGCTTAAACAGTGGCCTAGGAGGATGACCAAACGTGGCACACACAGCACGGCACTCATTTGAGATGAATAACTCCATTCATCTTAGAAATTCATTCTTTGCTCTGAGAGATTGGTCTCCAGGTTTTCTTCCCACCTCTTCAACTGTTCTTTTCGACCTTCTCCCAGGACTTCCCCTCCTCTGGATGACTCATCCATTCCTCCTCTCAGGTCCCTCCTCACTCTCTGGGCATTCCCTGTGGCCCTGGTGAGCAGTCCTGTTGACCACCCACCTGGGCACCTCTGCCCCCAGATTGCCTCCAGCTGAATGTCACCCAGGGTGCTGCCAAAACTGCATTGTCTGACACATCCACCTTCTGTCAGCTGGAAGGTGGGGTTGGCTCTCCCTCACTCTCCGTCAGTCCAGCAGTCATTTCATTTGGACTAAAGTCCCCTCCACTCATCGCCTTGTGCATAGCCTTAGAGCAGGTCCTTGCCATTTCTTGCCTGAGTTACAGCAAGTTCTTAACTGGCATCCTGGCTTGGGGCTCTCCAATCCATTCCGTTGCCAAATGCATGTTCAGAAACACAAGTCTGATCTCATTCTCTCCTTGAAAGCCTTCTCTGGCTGTCCACCATCTTCAGGATTCAAGTTCAGGTTGAGTTTTGCAGGCCCTGGATGGAGAAGCTTGCAGCCCTGCCCCCTGCTCTCCTCTGCATGCTCTAATCATATTCAGCTCCTCCTGGCTCTTCCAAAGGACTGAGCTCTTGCTTGCCTGATACTTTTAGTGCTTCTTCCTCCACTGAGAACCCACTTCAGGCAGATTTAGCCTAAACTGTTACTTTTGCACATTGGTTGGCCTGAAGATGTGGTGCAGTGAGCATGTCATTTTCTTTTGCCATTCATTTCTAAGGCTCCCTCCTGTGTCCAAAGAACGACCACCCTCACGAGGCTGAGGACCCCTTGCAGTTTCGAAGCAGACAGTGCCAGGTGCTCCCTTCCTGACCTCCTTTGCTCCAGCGCATGGGCACAGCCCATGATCTATATTCAGTCAGTTATAACCTTGCCACTCCAGACTTTGAACTGGAAGCCAGTGACCCCCTGAAGCAGGGCCCATGGAGAATGCACAGTGGAGAGGGAGACTGCAGTGGTGGCTGTTGTCGAGGGTGTTAGGCCTGTGTCCAGCGGCTGCAGCCCTGGCTGCTTCGCTGGAGAAGCTGTATGCATGATCATGAACATTGTTCCTGCCATGTGACGGCCACGCCTGGTTTTTTAGATCTTTTGGAGGGTATGTGAGCTTCACAGTAGCCTTTTAACAAATCTTTTCTTTGCCCAAGTAAAACAAAATTGGTGTTTGTGGCTTGCAAATAAGAACCCTGCTTGATGGTGGTAGATTTCCAGCATCAGTACCTGTAAGGAGAGAGTGCAGAATGGCATCATCCTGTCACTGGTGTGACACATCCCTGTTGCATATGAATCGTAGAAAGCTCTTGGCTTGCACATGAGTGAGTGGTCACAATACTGAACAAAAGGAGCTTGTGCTCTGTATGCAGTGGCATAGTTAAGGTCACAGGGCTTTGTCTAGATAAGAACACCAAAAACATTGGCACTGGAAGTGGTTCAGCTGTGTGTGTACTGATAACTGTGGACCTAGTTTTAAAGTATATGTTTGTGTGTATATATTTTGTGGTGAAATACATATCACAAAATTTACCATTTTAAGTATACAGCTTAGTGACATTAATTACATTCCCAGTGTTCTGCAGCCATCACCACTTTCAATTTCCAAAACTTTTAAAATCACCCCAAACAGAAGTACTGTCCAGTAAGCAGTAACCCCCCAGTCCCTGGTCACACAGTCCCCCCAACCTCACCTTTATTTGCTCTGAAGTTGCCAGTTCTAGGTATTTCATATAAGTGAATTGGTATAATTATTTGTCCCTTTTTCTTCGGCTTATTTAGCATAATTGTAAATAATGCTGCAATGAACATCAGCAAGGAAGTATTTGAGTCCCTGCTTTCAGTTCCTCTTGAGTATTTATCTAGGAGTGGAATTGTGGATCATATGGTAATTCTATGTTTAATTTTTTGAGGAATTGCCAAACTATGTCCCACAGCACCTGCACTATTTTCCATTGCCACCAGCAGTGCATGAGGATTCCAGTTTCTCTGTGTCCTCACCAACACTTATTTTCTGTTTGTTTTATGGCCTTTTTTTTTTTTTGGCTTCTTTTTAACTACCACCATTCTGGTGCGTGTGAAGTGGTGTCTCATTGTGGTTTGGAATTTCATTTCCCTGATGACTAGTGATGTTCAGTGTCTCTTCATGGTTGTGAAGCATCTCAGCTGTCTCAGTTGTATCAGGGGCATCTTGATCAGCTATTCCATTTCCATACTTGCATTTTTCCTAGAAATAAGCATATGAGTTCTCTACCATATATCATTTTATGACCAGACCAAGCTCTCAAACATAACCGTCCCCTGTGAGTATTAGTAAAGCCTTAACAGCAGCATTTTAAAAATTAGCCCTTTTTTCAAGCTGAAAAGGGCTGCTATGTAAAACCTACAGCTAACATCATACTTAATGGTGAAAGACTGTCTGTTTGCAGATGACATGATCTAGTAAATAGAAATTCCTAAGGAATCTACTTTAAAAGCTATTAGAACTACTATATTTATTAATTCAACAAGTTTACAGAATATAAAAGCAATGCAATTGTATTTCTATACAGTTGCAATGAACAAACCAAAAAGGAATTAAGAACACAGTTCCATTTACAATAGTATAAAGAAGAATAAAATGGAAGACTTAATACTATGAAAATGGCACTATTCCCCAGCTGATCTACAGATTCAACATGATCCATATTAATATCTCAGATAATTTATTTGCAGAATTTGGTCCTAAAATCCATATGAAAATGCAAGGGACCCAAAGCAATCTTGAACAAGCGGGAGAACTCATACTTCACAATTTCAAAGCAGATTTCTTTAAAGTCAAGTAATCAAGTCTGTGTCATGAGAATATACATATAGATGTATATATGTATACAGTATACTATATATACATATATAATATACATACATATTCATATAAAATAGAATTGAGAGTCAAGAAATCAGCTCACACATTTATAATCAGTTGTTTTCTGACAAGATTGCTAGGATTATTCAATTGGGGAAAGAACAGTCTTGTCAAAGAATAGTTCTGAGTCAGCTGGATATCCACATACTAAAGAATGTCTCCCATTTAACACCATATTCAACAACCAACTCAAAGTGGACCAATGGCCTAAATGTAGGAGCTGGGAGGAGGGAACTGTAGGATGGCAAGAGAGAGAATTTTATGGGCTAGGCTTGGATGGATCACACTTTCACTTCTTCACATTCTACTGGCTGTGAAAATTGCCCACGGCCATTAGGAAACAACGTGGCCATTGGGAGGCTAGGAACTCTGTGTCCAGAGGATGAGGAGATGATTTAGGTGAACAGGTATCCCTCTCTGTTAGGAGGAGATTGCCATTGGTTCTTTGTTGGGATCTTTACCATTTTGAATTTCTCTTCCAACTGGGTCTACCTCACCTGAGTCCTACAGTTGTAAGAACTGAAAAGAAGTAAGAAAAGTAGCACTTGATTCTCTTTTTCTTGGATATAAAAAAAGAATCAAGTTCAGCTAGCAAAGCTTTTCGCAGAAGTCCAGTTTGCAAAAATACGTATTCTGTGATCTCATGCACCTGTGTGTTTGCGAAGGCTTGATGCAAGCTTGTGACCATGATTATTTCTCTTGATCTCTGGCCTGTTTCCATGTGAACAGAAAGGATGAACATGGTTCTCATTTGAGGTGTAAAAGCTTTCTGAGGCTTTGAAATTCAGATAAGCAAACAGCACTTTATAGGAAAAACAAACCAATAATGGTTTGGAATGAAAACCAAATAAATAAATTAGACTTCATTGAAGATCCTCTGGAATGGCCATCAGAAAGTTAGACGTCTCTGCATTGGAACCAGGGGGCCCTCACCTCATCATCAGGATCATGGGAGTTAATTTGCTCATCCGTTTAAGTTGGAGTCTCTTGAGGACATCTGTTTTGTGGGTTTGATATATGTATTGTCAATTGAAGAAGAAGTAATACTCCAGCTGTGAGTTTGTAATCAAATTGTAATGTGCTCTGTAGATATGATTACAGAGACTGATGGACGAGCTAAAGAGAAACAGGATTCCAGGGGCATCATAAACAAGGCTCAGTGCTGTTCATTTTTAGGAAGCTGCACTCTGCAGAGTCTTGAGGGATCTTGCCTGCATATGATACAATAGAATCCTGAGCTGCTCTGTTAGTCCCCTCACCACAGGCATACATCTGGTTTCTAAATGTGTTTAAAAGTTATGCCTTTTTTTTTTTTTTTTATGTTTAAGCTAAATGTTGCATGAAAAATAAAAAATCATAGACTCCAAGTCAGTGTTGGTTGTAGCACAGTCTGCAGACCGGTCTGCAGCACTGATGTGAGTCCACAAAATGTTCATTTCTGTTCCACAGTGAGATAAGCACAGAAACAGAAGGGAAGCATTTAGAAACTTCTAAGGCACTTTGAGGGCTCAGATGGTAAAGAATCCGCCTGCAATGCGGGAGATGTGTGTTTGATCCCTGGGTTGGAAGATCCCCTAGAGAAGGGCATGGCAACCCACTCCAGTATTCTTGCCTGGAGAATCCCCATGGACAGAGGAGCCTGGCAGGCTATACAGTCCATAGGGTTGCAAAGAGTCAGACATGACTGAGCGACTGAGCACACACACAAGGCAGTTTGACATTGCAGTTCCTTGCAGCTCATCTTGTTGACAGAGGCATAGGTCAATTAGAGTAGTGTTCAACTCATGCCACAAGCTGTGTGTTGTGCAAGGCAGGCAATGTGGATTAGCCTGCTCTGGCTGTGTAGCTCAGTGCTGCAGACTGCATGGCTTAAACAACAGAAATTGATTTCCCACAGTTCTCAAGGCTGGGAAGGCCAAGCTCAAGGCATCAGCAAGGTAGAATTTTATTCTGAGGCCACTTCCTTTCAGCTTGCAGGTGGATGTCATATCACCATGTGCTCACATGGCCTCTTCTTTGAGTACATTGAGAGAATGGAGAGGGGAAAGTCTCCCCACCCCAATACCCCCTTCTGTTTCAAGAGTCTAGCTCTGTTTATCAGGCCCCACCCTTGTGACTGCATTTAACTCTGGTGACCTCCTTGTAAACCCTGTCTATCTCCAAACACAGTCCCTTTGTTGTGGGAGGGTGGCTAGGGTTTCAATGTATGAATTTGGGTCGGACACACTTCAGTCTGAGCACATAGGACTGTAGATAGGACCATCATGGACTGTGAATTTACTAAGCTGGTCCTTCACGAATGTTGCAGAAGCTCTGCAGGAGACCTATATGGGGGCTAGTTAACCAATTTAAGTGTACTTACTTTAGCTTAAAAACGTTCAAATATTTATGAGCTGTATCTTGACATGCAGTAAAATCATTTTGTGTGAAATGTCAGGTCTTTAGAAGAGATTAGATTAAAAACTGGAAAAGATGGATTGGGTAGTTAATTCCTACAGAAGCCTGGGCTGGATGTCATTAGAGCATGGCCACTGCTCTTGTAGCATAGCTGTCTTTGTCTGAGCAACTGACTCATAAATCTGTGGCCCCACTTGCTGGCGCTGGCCTCTGGCCATCTGAGGACATCTCCCCAGGGCCATTCTACCCGCATCCCCATCTCAGCCCTTCAGGAGAGAGCACAGCCGCCTCCCTGGGCCCCCGGCCTCGTGCTTCCTTGTCTCTCATGATTTTAGATCTCAACAAATTGTTCCCTTCGAGGTAACTCACTTTGAAACCAAGGAACCTTTTTCAGTTTCCCTTTGGAGATCTCTTTGTCTCCCACCTGCTGATTCTGCCTCCAGAAGTTGCCTCCATTGGTCTCCTTCCTGAGGTGATGGCCACCTTGCACCAGGCCACTGTGGTCACGCCTTGCTGGGGTCATTCAGCGAGCCCCTCACTGCAGTCCTTGACTTCAGGCTCTTCCTTTCCAATCTCACCTTTGAAAAGCAGAGTTCTGACTCTGTCACTTAGAAGCTGAAAAGTTTTTGCCTGTTTCCTTTTCTTAAAAAATAAAGTTTAGCCTCACTAGTAAGGAGTTTAAGATCCTTTGTAATCTGCCTCTGAGCTATGGTCCTTCCTCCCCATGGTACCATCACCCCAGCCTTTCAGCATACATACCACACCAGCCATACCACACCACCCTGCCTCTGAGTGTTTGCCTGGGATTTCCTTTCTTCTGGATTTTTCTCCCATCCAACATCTGCTTGTCATAGGACCCCTTGTCCTTCAAGGTTCAGTTCAGACCCGATCTTTCCCACAGGTTCCCCTGGCCTCCCTATTTAGGGTCAACGACTAATGTGCTCACGTAGCCAACCGTGGTTTAATGCAGTGTTGCCCTGATTCCAGGACAGATTGCAATTTCAGCCACATGCTTTCTCTTTCCCCATCACCAAGAGGTGCCTTTCTTATCCCTGAGACTGATGATTTGCGTCTTCTCTTCTTCCTCCTCAGTCTGGCTACAAAGGTATCAGTTTTATTGATAATCTTAAAGATCAATAAAACTTTGCTTTTCGTTGATTTTCTGTATGTTTTACTCTTCTGTTTCTTTGATTTCTGCTCTGATCTTTATTGTTTCTTCTGTTTACCTTGGGTTTAGTTTGTTCTTGTCTTCCTGGTTTCTTCAGATGAAAGCTGTTTTCTCAGGTGCTTTAGAGGCATCCCACAAACTCTGGCAGATGCTGTTTTCATTTTTACTTGGTTCAAAACCTTTTCTGATTTTCCTTTTGACTTCTTCTTTGATCCATAAATTATTTAGAACTGTGTTATTTCATTTCCAGATGTTCGTGGTGTTCTTCACAGATCTTTTGCTATTGATTTCTTGTTCGTTGTAGTCAGAGAATACACGTCTGATTTGAATTTTTTTTACTTATTGAGACTTCAGTGTCCCGTAGTATGGCCTCTCTTGGTAAATGTTCCTCATGCACCTGAAAGGAATATGTATTCTGCTGTTGTTAGGGGGAATAGTCCCTTAAACGTCAAGTGGGTGAGTTGGCTGATGGTGTGAAGTGTATATCCATGCCAATTTTCTACCTACCTCTTCTATGAGTTATTGAGAACAGTTTTGAAATTCCTATTGAAATTGTGTGTCTGTGTCTCCTCATAATTTGATCACTATTCCCTGTTTTTTATTTTTATCTAAAGCTCAGTTACTAGGCACATAATTCTGTTGTCCTCTTCATGAACTGGCTCCTTTATTGTTATGCTATGATCTCTTGTATCCTAGTGTTCTTTGTTTTGGAATCTGCCTTGTCTGATTCTAATATAGTAACTCCCGCTTTCTTTTAACTACTGTTACACGGTATCCCTTAAAAAAAAAAAATCCTTTTATCCTGTTTCAGTTCAGTTGTTCAGTGGTGTCCAACTCTTTGTGACCCCATGAACTTCAGCATGCCAGGCTTCCCTGTCTATCGCCAACTCCAGGAGCTTACTCAAACTCATGTCCATTGTGTCGGTGGTGCCATCCAACCATCTCATCCTCTGTTGTCCCCTTCTCCTCCCACCTTCAATCTTTCCCAGCATTTAAGGTCTTTTCCAATGAGTAGGTTCTGCATATGAGGTGGCCAAAGTATTGGAGTTTCAGCTTCAGCATCAGTCCTTCCAATGAATATTCAGGACTGATTTCCTTTAGGATGGACTGGTTGGATCTCCTTGCAGTCCAACGGACTCTCAAGAGTCTTCTCCAACACCACAGTTCAAAAGCATCAATTCTTCTGTGCTCAGCTTTCTTTATAGTCCAACTCTCACATCCATACATGACTACTGTAAAAACCAAAGATTTGACTAGACGCACCTTTGTTGGTAAAGTAATGTGTCTCCTTTTTAATATGCTGTCAAGGTTGGTCATTAGCTTTTCTTCTAAGAAGCAAGCGTCTTTTTATTTCATGGCTGCAGTCACTATCTGCAGTGATTTTAGAGCTCCCCCCAAATAAATTCTGTCACTGTTTCTGTTGTTTCCCCATCTGTTTGCCATGAAGTGATGGGACTGGATGCCATGATCTTAGTTTTCTGAATGTTGAGTTTCAAGCCAACTTTTTCACTCTCCTCTTTCACTTTCATCAAGAGGCTCTTTAGTTCCTCTTCACTTTCTGCCATAAGGGTGGTGTCATCTGCATATCTGAGGTTATTGTTATTTCTCCTGGCAATCTTGATTCCAGTTTGTGCTTTATCCAGCCCAGCTTTTCTCATGATGTACTCTGCATAGAAGTTAAATAAGCAGGGTGACAATATACAGCCTTGATGTACTCCTTTCTCGGTTTGGAACCAGTCCGTTGTTCCATGTCTGCTTCTAACTTCTTTCCTTAATTATTTCCAGGCACTGAATCAGGACTCCCTTGAGTACGCTGTCTGAGTCCTGTTAGGTTTTCTGGCTGGTGGGGACGGACAGTGCCCCGAGTCCCGGGCGGGCAGCAGGCGCTGCTCCCTCCAGCCTGGGCGCGTGTCGCTTTCCTGGTCCTCAGGTGGTTTCCTCGCGTTCTCGTGTTGGTGGTAAGTTGTCTCCTCAACACATAGTGGGGCACTGGCTGCCCACCTCAGGAGAGGTCTGTTTCTGTGCCAGGCTCTCCCCTTTTGTACTCAGCTTGCAGACATTTGGTGCCGTGCTCTCCCAGGACTCTCACCCTGACTCAGGAAGGGCTGAGAGAGGATGGACCCCTCTCTCAGAAGGAGTCTGGCTAGTTAATTGGGTGACAGAGCAGAGCCCAGAGGCATGAAGCCAGCAGTGAGTCTGGTAGAATCACGCACTGACATGAGTGAGCTGCCGTGGGCTGCAGCCACTTCTAACAGAGAGGTTGTCTCCTCTTGGGGGTGCTCACCCTTCTGCCCACACCCACCCCAGCTTACAGCCAGGACCCTTCTCTAAGGAAGCACAGAAGGAGCTTGTGACCCCTGGGTTTATGCGACAAGACTGAGCTTCTTTACAATTCAGCCCTTGCCCCAAGGACCTCACTGTCCTGTGCTGCCCAGAAACACACCCCAGAGGCAGGCAGGGCCCCAGGGGCCTCAGGAAGCTGGTGCCCTGACCCCTGCAGGCACACTTTGTGAGAGGTTTCTGAATTCAGGAAGGCATTTTCTCTCTCCAGAGAAACCTGCAGGTCTTGTTCTTGTCAGACCACAGACGTGAGCTTCTCTGGTCCTCTGGGGTTTTAGGGCCGGTTCAGACTGCACATCCAAAAACTAAAAGTTGGAGCTAAGGTGGCAGCCCACATAGGAAGGCCGGTGATGCTGGGAGACACCAGCAAAATCTTGGCTCTGTGTGTCTGCAGTTATGGTTTGCAGGTGAAGAGAAATACTTAAGGTTATGTTATAAAAGATTATTTTCAGGCAGAGATAGGAATGAGATGTTAGACATTGATTCAATATGGAAGAGTTTATGCAGACTCCACTCTCAGACTAAATAGAATTGGGAATGTCAGTCTAGAGCTAGGATCTTGTTAAAACATTTTTCTGAGATTTAGCAGATACTCTCAAATCAATAGATTAATATGTAGGCTATATCTTGTGGATTTAAGAAATCTAATTTGTGTTACAAGAGCAGCAGTTAAAAAAAAAAAGCTAAAGAACCGTAGTGTATAAGTAAATTATGTTGGAAATATAATAATACTTTTTATTTTGTGCATGTTGCTCTCCATTATTTTATTGCCATTAACTCTTTTTGCATTAACTGTCTTTGTATCACTTAAAGCTGTAGTCTTTAAAAAAAATACAATTATTAAAGTGATCATGAAATTTTGAATATTGCTTATAGAAATTCACTAATTGGTCACAATCAACACTACCATTCTTGCTTATTAATGATTTTAATTAACTATGAAATGAAATAAACAGTACATAGTTAATTTTTGTCATCTTGAAAACAGTATGATTGCACAGAAACTAAATATGATTGTGTCCTACTATGTAAAAAGGTAACCTTTTTTTCCTGTCTAGCTGGAGATGTGTATAGTGTGAAGAATGCAGTCTCTAGATGACTTAGAATAATTGGCAAGTTTTAAATGTAAATCTAGTGAGTTTAATTAACTGTCAAGTGAATCAAATACATTTTCCAACTCTACAAGCTTGTTCTCTTGCACACAGTGACAAATTTATTTAGGGCCAAGGCACTTAGAAGAAGGCGCCTAATCAGACCATGTCGAAATAATGACTTCATGATTGTTCTCATTGAAATTTGTACCAAGATAATGGTAGGTTCACATGCAGTTGTAAGAAATAATAGGAAGAGACCCTGTGAACCTTTCTCTCACTTTACTCCAGTGGCAACATTTTGTAGAACTATAGTCATGTCACAGGTTAGGATATTGAGACAACCCTCTGATCGTGTTCAGATTTCCCCAGTTTTACTTGCAGTTGTGTGTGTGTGTTCAGTTCCATACAGTTTTATCACCTGGGGAGGTTTGTGTATAAACCATCACAGTCTAGTTACAGAACAGGTCTGTCACCATAAGCATCTTATCCTTGTGTAACCGCACCATCCTTCCCTCTACCCTCATCTCTTAACCCTGAAAACCACTAATCTGTTCTCTACGTCCAGAATTCGTCTTTTAAAAAATGTTAGGTAAATTAAATCATACAGTGCAGACCCTTTTGAGATTGGCTTTTTCCACTCAGCACAGTTCCCTGGAGGGTGATCCAGGTGATTGTGTGTACCAGTAGCTTCTCCTTTTTATTTCTGAGTGTCAGCAGTTTTCCATGCTGTGGATGCACCACAACTTGTGCGGCCGTTTACCCACTGAAGGACAGCTGCGCTGATTCGGGTTTGTAGCTACTACAGATCAAGCTGCCGTGGCATGTTGGTGCAGATTGTGTGTGAACGTGTTCCATGTCTCTGGATAGATGCCTAAGAGTAACACTGCTGGGCTGTATGATCACTGCATGTCTAGTTGTATCGGCAACTGCCAGCCTGTTTGAGTGTCTATAGACTTTTACATCCCCTCCAGCAATGTGTGAGGGCTCCAGTTTCTCCACATCCTTGTCAGAGTGGTGTTATCACAGGTTTTTATTTTAGTCACACTCATAGGTTTGTATTGATACCTCATTTTGGTTTTAATTTACATTTTTCTGATGGCTAATGATGTTGAAAATCTTTTGGGGTACTTATTCGCCACCTCTGTATCCTCTAAAGTGGACTGTTGCCCATTTTGACTTTTCATGACTTTTGCCCATTTTACTGAATTTCTTTTTGAACAGTTGAGTTTTAAATGTTTGTCGTGTGTCCTTAGAAGGTAGTCCTTCGTTGAACGTGTAGTTTGCAAATATTTTCTCCCCATCTGTAGCTTCAGATAAGCTTTCACGGGAAAATAGTTTTCCATTTTGATGAGGTCCCATTCATGGCTTTTTAGTTTGGTTGTTTTTGCAAAATGAAATGAACAGTTGAAAAATATGGAGGTGTACCTTTAGTAGGATTCGAACATTTTTCTGTTTTATTTTATTTTTTATTCCCTTCTTTTCTCCCACTTTTGTTTTCTCTTAAACATCAGCAGCTTTCTCTTGGTTGTGAAAATACTGTAAATTATTCCAACTCTAATTTATTTCCACTGTTCTAAAATAAGTACCTTTCCGTTTTCCTCCTACCCTTCACAGCCACCTAGGATGTTTCTTTCTCGTGTGACCACGTTATTTGTAAGCACTTGTTGGTGGTGACTTATTTGCTTCAGTATTCACATCCTAACTGTAGAATCTTGGCTTTCTTTTCAAAACCACACTCATGTGCTGGTGGCTTCCATTTTTATCACAGTCAGTCGTAACAGAACGGCTCCCCGGAGCCCATAGCGGAGATCCCTAAGTTTAACATATTCACCCTCTCCACCCTGGAGAAGGCCATCCCTATCCACTGGGACCTAGAGATCAGCCTGAGTTTCCCTGGCCGCTGAGCCACCAGTGCCTCCGCCACAGTCCAGCTACTGCCAGAGCTTTGCAGTGTTTCCTGTCCTAGGCCCTCTGTGAAGGGCTCAATCTCAGCTGTGAGGACCTCCAGGCAGGGCTGAGCTTGCAGGGAGGGGCCGGCAGCAGCAGGCTCTTGGTGGGGTCCCTCCCACAAGTAATTGTCTGTGTGCAGTGCTGGGTGAGGAAGCATTCTGGGCGAGGAGGGTGCCCAGGTGTCCCGTGACCCTGCACCGTGGTGGTGGGAGGCGCTGAGTCTTGCCAAGCCTCTGTCCCTCCCTCCTGTGAAGCAGAGCTGAGAGGACTCTAATACCCACTCTGCTTCAAACAAGGCTTCAGAAAAATTCTGTTGTCTTTTCTCCACCTTCTGTGAACTCTGATAAGAGGAAGAAGGTATCTAGTGATTTTTCCTGTTACTGGGGATGCAGAGAGAAACTGTTCATCAACTCTTGGGTGAAGAAGTAACAACATCAAGTCTATTAGCAAAAAAAGCACTGACATAACTTGTCTTCATATGAAACTGAGGTGACCTCTAGAGTCTTCGAGTAAATAGAAATTGTAACTCATTCAGTTAATTCAGTAAGGATTTCTTAGCACCTACTCAGTGCCAGGCATTTTCTTGGCAGAGATGATACAGCATCAAACACACAAAAGAAGAAAAATTTCTGCCCTCATGGAGTATATATTAGGGGGGAATATAGATAATGAATAAGTAAGTAAAATACACAGTACAGGTAGGTGATAAGTGCTAAGGGGAGAGGCTGAGTGAGGAAGGGAGGGGAGCAGTGTCGTGATGGGAGCGGCGATCCAGCTTTAGGAGTTAGGTCTGAGAAGGCTGCCCAGAGAGGATGACACGGAGGCAGGACCTCGTATAGGACCTGGAGGTGGGCCCCAGCCTGCCCTGTTCAAGGTAAGCAAAGAGGCACACGTGGCTGGATCGTAGTGAGTGAGGGAAAGTGTGGAAGGAAATGAGTCCAGAAATAGAGTAGAGAGGGTGGGAAGACTGGTCATATAGGGCTTTTCAGGTCAGAGGAAAGACTATCTTAACTTCGGGTGACATGAGAGCTTCCAGAGGTTCTTGGCAGGGGATCAGTGGTGGGGACCACGTGTTAATGGAGTCACTCTGGCTGCTGGGGTGACGGTAATGGGATAAGGGTAAAGGCAGAGGGACCAGTTAGGAGCCCATGGCAGGCAGTGACCTATGACCCTCAGCCAGGATAGTAAATGTGGAGGTGGCAGAAGTGGGCAGGTCCTGGATATATTTTCAAGGCAGAGCCAAAAGGATTTGATACTAGGCTGCAGGTGGGAGAAAAAAAGTGAGACATCAAGGACCAGATGTGACCTGAGTGCTTAGAGAATGGAATTGTCATTTCTGAGATGAGAACAACATTATAAATGAGTCTTGGTGAATAAGATCTAGATAATTCTGTAATAGCATTTTCTCTTTTTGAAAAGTTGAGGATTAACAAGCATATGGTGAAGTGTATTAAAGTGTGCTCATTTCATTTATTTTTGGCTGCACTAGGTCTTCATTGCTGTGTGCAGGCTTTGTCTAGCTACTGGCTTCTGGCTTCTCATTGCACTGGTTTCTCTTGTTGCAGAGCATGGGCTCTAGAGCGCAGACTCAGTAGTTATGGCACGTGGGCTTAGCTGCTCTGCGGCATGTGCAATCTTCCCAGACCAGGGATCGAACCTGTGACCCCTGCATTGGCAGGAGGATTCCCAACCGTTGGGCCACCAGGGAAGTCCAAAGTGTGCTTATCTTAAATTGTAGTTTTGCAGGAACACTGTCTCCTAAATATATTTTATTAATATTCATCACAAAAATGTTTGGAGGGAAGGGTTTTTCCTTCAGTCATTTACATGTTCAATTCTTTACCTGTTTTTGCTCTTCTGAGAAACAAGGTACATCTGTCCCTGCTACAAACTAAAACATAAAATTCATTTGTTGTAGAAGTATCTTTTATTCCTGCTACACGTACTCATAATATCCTGGCCCTTCGAGACGAATAAAAAAGGTGTAACTCTGCCCCGAGGGACCATATTATTTTGTTAAACATGAAAAAAAAAAAAAAAAACAGATGTGGAAACTGCAGAATAATAACCAGATAGAAGCAAACCCCACTGACTTGACAGTTTTGGTGTCTTGACTGTGTGTGTGTATGTCACCTGCTCCTCTGGAGTATCTGTCACAAAGTGACAGTGTTTGGGTTCTACGACTTGAAAGATGACTGACTGAAAAGAGAATGTGAAGAAAATGTCTTAGCTCACTCCTAGTGATTAAGAGGGCTGACTGAGGTTTTGCAGCATACCACAAGTAAAGGACTTTGATGTGGCATAATTTGGGGTGTCACTGTACACAAGTAAACCCTCAGCGATGATGACATCTCGAGAAAATGCATGCGCCTCAGTCAGTCCATAAGTGAGATGATATCAAGGGGAACCAGCCTGTAGGTAGTGCTCAAGCTCAGCCAGAGAAGTGCTTCGGTAATTAAAGCAGTTCTAATTTCATTCTGATTTTCCCATAGAACAAATCGCACAAGAGAGAATTTTATTCTGACCAGGCATCCAGTGTTCAGCATTTTATAGAAATTATCAGACACATTGGAATTTAATTGTATTTATTTTCAACTATAAATGGCACTTTTAGTATAAATGGCACTTTTTAGTATAAACCTTATACAGTATTCAGAAACCCAGTTACCAGTCACAGGATCTTACTTATGCCGACACTGTCTCATACTGTACCAGAAAGCTGCTTTTGAAAACATGTTTTCTTCCTTAGCTTTACTAAAAGCAGAGAAACTATCGTTGTACTTAGAGAATTCAGAAGAACCTCACTCAGATTTTTACCATGATCTTTGAAAGAGGCTTTGGACCTGTTGGTAGTTTTTTGAGAAACTGATTCAAGAATACTTTTCTAAAAAGACTTTCTCCTCTCAACTAGGTGAAATAACCTTATTTTTAAAAAAGACTATCTCCCATAGCAGTGGCAGAAAATAGATACCATCACAGCTAGAGCTGTAATCTGTTAGGTACCAATTACATTGCCCATCTGTTTCATAATTGTTATTTACATTCTTAGTGGAGGTGTTTCGTGCTTTTTCCTCAGTTCCTCTCTTTGTGCTGATTTTTTTTGCACCTATAGCTCCCCAGCACTTTGCTGCATCATTATGTAACAAGACTCAAAGCTTCAATGCAAATGGCAGCCATGCTCAGTTTTGCTAAAAAAAAAAAAAAAAATCCTTCTACCTCCGCCATAAAACTGCCTCAGTGGAGTACAGTCTTTGATAAGATGCATGACTGGGCAGTGATGAGAGCTTTCTGTACATGACAGAACTGAAGAAAATCAAGCCGACTTAGCTGTTAGAGCAGCCTTCAGATTGGCCCAAAGCCTGTTAGGAACGAATCCTTTATGCTTTCTTAAGAGATGATTTCATAGCCGTATGAGAAAATTAAGTTTTTATGTTATGGCACAGCTCACTTCTGTTTGCCTAATACAGGTCTCTTTGTCCAGTCCCCCCATGTCACATGGCTTAGCTCTGCCTGTCCCCACCTCTTCATTCATGGCTGCTTAAGCTTCTGATTGATCCTGAAGGGAGCAAATAAACTTGCTTTGTGACTTGGGAGCTGTCACACTTGGCCTCTGAGCCTACTTTCCTCTCCTCATCTGCTGGGATGACTATTTGCGCGAATTGTTTGCTGGATTTGAATTTTCCAAGAGGAGAAGGACTAGGCGATACAAAAATATAAAAATGACTAAAATAAAGTGGGAACATCCTTTTAAATACCTGAGGGCATTTTAAGGGTTTTTACACCACTAGAGGGAGCCCGTATTGTTCTGATTTCTGAATCCTCTAGCAGATAACAGTTTGATTTTATTGGCTGTAGAAAAGGATACCTCCAATCAGGGGTTTACACATGCGTAGTTTTAATGATCTTCGGTTTGCTTTTAAGATGGAAAGGAGAAATCACAAGATCAGCACTGCTGTCTACACCGGTGTTCTTGTCCTCCTTATGCTCCGTGTCACTGAGCGTGAAGTGGGGGAAGTAATTTGAGCGAGGACCTTGTGCTGGCTTTTTGGGAAGGGGTCCCTGGCTCTCCTCCCCCATCTTCCCCATAACACTCACTGTCAGCTTCCACCTCTTTCCTTTCACCAACCCGCAGGCAGATGTAGCAGTCACGTGTAGGTATCATGCTGGGCTCTGGCCAATCGGAAGGTGAATAACCCAACTGTCTCTCTCATCAGGGTAGGAATCTTAGTCTAAGGTATTGTGTCATGGCGTGTTTCAACCTCTCATTCCCTCTTACCTCTGAAGAGCTCCGTCCTCAAGATTTCTCAGACCCCTTCACCTCTTCAATCCTTTCGATTTTCTGTCTTTCCATCAGTGGAGCTTTGTTTGCGTTTCATTGTCTGAGTGCATGGAAAGAATTGCTCAAAATACTTGTATTTTAACACTAAAGTTAGTAAAAACTGTGAATTTTTTTTAATGTTTCTTAACACTCAGCTTATTAAGCTTATTTTATTTGTAAACCTAGTAAATTTTACATGAGATCATCACTTTTATTTATATTTTGATTAATACCCAATAAACTTATAAACAAACACATTAGGATTCCCTAAACTATTATCCCCAGTACAAAATTAGTTAACATTCAGACTTTGCCTGGAGAACCCCATGGACAGAGGAGCCTGGAGGGCTGCAGTCCATGGGTCGCAAGAGTCGGATGCAACGGAGCAGTTAACAACACACACAGACTTTACTTGTAGACTTCATGTATCCGACTCAGACCTGTCAAAAGCTTGATAAAGCATCCTTGCAGCTCACAAGGAGAATCTTATGAGCATCAGGCAGCTCACATATCTAACCCACAAAAGTAGTAAGCATTTTTGTTAAGCATTTTAAATGTGTGGAAAGAAGGAAGCACAAAATAGCCCAGTGATTTTTAAAAATGTTGTTGCACCTTTATGATAAGACTTATCTAAAGTTATTCTATCTGCCTCTTCATCTCGGGTTCCTCACCTACCCAAAGGGAACAGAATTGCTATCTCTGCTGTAACCCATTCAGCAGCTGGGATTGCAGACTCGGTGAGGCTGACCCAGGACCCAGGGCTGGGAATGCTTTTAGTTTTTCTACCAAAGCCACAGTTCATTGAGCCATCTCACAGGCATGGCCTTATCATAGTAAGACTCTGTTCACCTTTTAAAACATATGTCTGGAATTTATAACATTTTATACTTCCTTACCCTAGTGTATGACAAAGTTCTTTGCTGAAAAATACGAGGTGATTCAGTTTGTCATATCAGCCCCTCCACCCTCCATAAACCTTTTATGCACGCTTCATCTTTTGTTTCTTTGGTCCCCATTCTAGGTTGACCTAGAAGAAAGTCATATAGATCTGGAAACTTATCTATAGGGGTGTGTGTGTTTGTGCCTGTGTACATGTGTGTGTGCCCATGTCTGTCTGGGATTTAAAAGACAAATCTCATCTTCAGATTAGTTACGTTCAAGAGTGGGTTTGGTGAGTAAAGTTATAGCTTTATAACTATATAAACTATAAGCTTTATAAATTATATATAGTTAAAACTATATAAAGCTTTACAAGTTTGTCTATAAAGTTATAGCTTAGAATAAATGCTCAACAGATTACCCCACCTCGTTTGATTGATTCTAAGGGCACATTTTCCCCACCTTTTAACACCTCTGAAATTGACTGCCTGTTACAGTGTCTGTTATCAGGTGGCTGCCGTGAAATAGTTGCCACTATCAGTACACGGGCAAATTGAATCTTACTGCTGGTAGAGTGATTTGGCAACCATACCTTATCATGGCTTCAGCCAGAAAGCTATTAAAGACTCTTTGAAAGGGAAAATGAGGCCTTGAGGGAAAATGAGTGATGCTGAATACCTTACTAGTATAAAGAGAAACTTAAATATATATTCATTTCAGTTCAGTCACTCAGTCGTGTCCATCTCTTTGCCACCCCAAGAACTGCAGCGCGCCAGGCCTCCCTGTCCATCACCAACTCCCGGAGTCTACTCAGACTCATGTCCATCGAGTCGGTGATGCCATCCAGCCATCTCATCCTCTGTCATCCCATTCTCCTCCTGCCCCCAATCCCTCCCAGCATCAGAGTCTTTTCCAATGAGTCAACTCTTCGCATCAGGTGGCCAAAGTACTGGAGTTTCAGCTTCAGCATCAGTCCTGTCAATGAACACCCAGGACTGGTCTCTTTTAGGATGAACTGGTTGGATCTCCTTGCAGTCCAAGGGACTCTCAAGAGTCTTCTCCAACACCACAGTTAAAAAGCATCACTTCTTCGGCACTCAGCTTTCTTCACAGTCCAACTCTCACATCCATACATGACCACTGGAAAAACTATAGCCTTGACTAGATGGACCTTTGTTGACAAAGTAATGTCTCTGCTGTTTAATATGCTGTCTAGGTTGGTCATAACTTTCCTTCCAAGGAGTAAGTGTCTTTTAATTTCATGGCTCCAGTCACCATCTGCAGTGACTTTGGAGCCCAAAAAGATAAAGTCAGCCACTGTTTCCACTGTTTCCCCATCTGTTTCCCATGAAGTGATGGGACCAGGTGCCATGATCTTAGTTTTCTGAATGTTGAGCTCTCCTCTTTCACTTTCATCAAGAGGCTTTTTAGTTCCTCTTCGCTTTCTGCCATAAGGGTGGTGTCATCTGCATATCTGAGGTTATTGATATTTCTCCCAGCAATCTTGATTCCGGCTTGTGCTTCCTCCAGCCCAGAGTTTCTCCTGATGTACTCTGCATCTAAGTTAAATAAGTTTAATTACCCCTGGAGGTCCAGGCCTGGGTCCAGACTCACCTGAGAGTGGCAAAGAGGCGGTGGCCCTGATGGAGGATTGGCACCGTGAGGCCCGGGCCATGGGGCAGCGGGTGAGACAAAGAGCCTGTTCTCCATGGAGCAGGCCTGGGAGGTAGTTGGGCTGCTACCAGGTGGATAATTGCCAAAACCACAGTAGTAATATTATCATTTGTCTAACTCAATGAAACTAATCCGTGACCTGTGGGGCCACCCAAGACGGATGGGTCACGGTGGAGAGATCTGACAGAATGTGGTCCACTGGAGAAGGGAATGGAAACCACTTCAGTATTCTTGCCTTGAGAACCCCATTAACAGCATGAAAAGGCAAAATGATAGGACACTGAAAGATGAACTCCCCAGGTCGGTAGGTGCCCAATATGCTATTGGAGATCAGTGGAGAAATAATCCCAGAAAGAATGAAGGGATGGAGGCAAAGCAAAAACAACACCCAGTTGTGAATGGGACTGGTGATGGAAGCAGGATTTGATGCTGTAAAGAGCAATATTGCATAGGAACGTGGAATGTCAGGTCCATGAATCAAGGCAAATTGGAAGTGGTCAAACAGGAGATGACAAGAGTGAACATTGACATTCTAGGGATCAGCGAACTAAGATGGACTGCAATGGGTGAATTTAACTCAGATGACCATTATATCTACTACTGTAAGCAGGAATCCCTTAGAAGAAGTGGAGTAGCCATCATACTCAGCAAAAGAGTTTGAAATGCAGTACTTGGATGCAATCTGAAAATGACAGAATGATCTCTGTTCGTTTCCAAGGCAAACCATTCAATATCACAGTAATCCAAGTCTATGCCCTGACCAGTTGGATTCTTTCTCTTTTTTTAATATATAATTTATTTATTTATTTTAATTGGACACTAATTACTTTACAGTATTATAGTGATTTTTGCCATATATTGACATGAATCGGCCATGGGTGTACATGTGTCCCCCATCTTGAATCCCCGCTCCCCTCCCCATCCCATCCCTCAGGCAGATTCTTATTCCCTCTGTCTTCCAAACTGCCAGGATATGGGTTCTTTTGATGTTTTGCTTTTTTATTTTGCTGGTGTTTATAGGAAAAGTTTTAGAGTTGCAGTAATTTTCAGGCTGAATGCATATTGCAACAGGAAGGAACAAATGGAGGGAAGAGCTGTGCATACAGCAGCTAAGGCTTTTGCTGTTGGAGATGTCAGTAGACTTAGTAAGAAAAGGAGAATAGGACTGGTTGTCAGAAGCCTGGTTCTAGCCCCAACTCCCTGAAAACTGGGTGACATTAACCAGGCCTTCTCTGAGCTTCAGGTTGTCTTTTCCTCATCTGTGCGTCCGCTTAATATAATTTCTGTGAAGATCAGAAAAATAGGCCTTCCAAAACCTTAAAAGCTCCGTATTGATCCAGAAGGTACTTAATGGGATTATGTGAAGCCTGGTTCTAGCCCCAACTCCCTGAAAACTGGGTGACATTAACCAGGCCTTCTCTGAGCTTCAGGTTGTCTTTTCCTCATCTGTGCGTCCGCTTAATATAATTTCTGTGAAGATCAGAAAAATAGGCCTTCCAAAACCTTAAAAGCTCCGTATTGATCCAGAAGGTACTTAATGGGATTATGCTCTTCAACAAAAGGAGATTTTTATCTGTAAATGTTTAAGTAGTTGTTTGCTTATTGTGAGACCATCTTTTTTTTTTTTTAAATTAGGACCACTAATGACCTTGAGAGAATATAAAAACAGGTTTTTAATTTTGTTACGTAATATCAATTTTAAAGGTGTTATGTACTGTATACTAATGAGCCAGGCCAAGTAACACCAAGTAACCCTTTAATTTTCTGGCACCATTAGCAATATTAAGAAAGTGAACAAAACATTACCTCATTAGTTTTGTGGGTGTCACTGTACTTTTCTTGTGCTCACAGAGGAAGATTTTTTGTGTATGTGCCCTGTTATTTAGTCACCTGGAAATAGACTCCCCCTTTTAAGTAGAAAAATGCTTCTTTAGCACACAAAAAAAGGAAAAATCATTTTCTCCAGCATGTACCAGGACTGTTCGCTAGCTGAATCACAGAATGCTCTGAACACCTGAAATGGAAACGGTCGAAGAGTCCATCCTGCCGGCCTGTGTGATCTCTAGCGTCACTGTGAACACCCACTGCCGCCTCCCTGCCCCTGGAGTCTTCAGGGTCCTCACCCTGCGCCCCTCCATGCACAGTCCTGCCTGATGAGTCTGTAGAGCCAGACGAGCCTGGGCTCATTCTCTTAGTCATTGTGTCTTCAGCTTGGTTGGGAACCAGGCCTTGTGTTGAGTGCCACCCCAGGGTGCATATGTAGGGACTATTAACGCAAATCTAGTGGCAGAAGTATGGTCCCTTTGACGAAATGTGAATGAAAGGAACAAAACCTGTCATGTGAAGGAAAAATTGCAAGATTTCTTCCAAACACTGTAAAAATATCTGGTTACTAAACTCACTGAGAAAAAGGCCAAGAGCAGGAAGCCAAACCTCTCTGTGTCGAGTCACTTTCCAGTACAAATGGACAAACCTTAACAAAGAAGAGAATGGATTTTTTTTTTTTTTTTTCTGAAGAATGATCGTCTTGTTGAATTTCTGCTTTGTAGCATTTGGTGCTGATCACTCATCAGTGCCCAGAGCACAGGAAGCTTAGAGCGTGCAATCATTTGTTCCTAAGAGGAGATATAATTAAATAATTCTCGAACATGGCCCCAAATTGAATCTCGTAAGGCATAAATTCAATAAACAGTCTCTTGCTCTAACGTCGATGTCTTATTTATTGGATTGCCTGCCCGTTACCCCTTTCTTCTGGAAGCTGGTCTCCCTGCTCCCTGACGGCAGTGGGTGCAGCCAGGGCTCCCGGTGGGAGCTGCCCCGCCACACCCTACCCCATTCCCTGCCCAGCGGTGAGCTTGCGAGTGCGCAGCCCAGCCTCCCTGTGCAGCCTTCCTTGGAGGGTTTGAATCACCGGCCAGGGACGCCTGTGTTGGTCTGGCTGCCCTCCTGGTGAGGGGGGTTAAGTCTGGAACTGTTGTTCTTGGCCGCTTAGGTTGCACATTTTGGAAAGTGGAGAGAGCCCCTCAGGAGACAGAGAGCAGTCAGAAGTAGGAACTCAGAAAAGGGAGAGACTCGGGGGCCAGGGCTTGTTGTGAGCATGTTCACCTGAGTGTGTCGTCCACTGAGGTGCCCCCTCCGGAGGGCAGGGCTGTCCTGAGAGCAGTTCCTGGAGCAGATGCTCATGAACTGGTGGGTCTCACTCTTGGGGGTAGGTGGCATGAATCAGATAACTGATCTTGTGCTTGCGGTTCTTTAAGGGTCAATTGTAGTACTTACTCATTGTAATTTAGAAGCTAGATTTTACACATTTTTCAGCTTATAATTGACCACACAGTCCATTTCCTTTTCTAATCATACTTTACTTTTGCAAGTAACACATACTCATAATCTTAAAAACTGAATATTCTTTTGAAAGTGATAACAAAATAAGAGGTCACTGCCCCTTTCTAATATCCTAGAGTCAGTGACTCAACATTTTAGCCCTTTCTTCTTCTGCATGTTACCTGTACATTTCCAAATGTTTTTCAGTGTTACTGATTTCCTGCTATGTAATATGAATGCCTTTATACCCACCGTATACTTTTGTTGCTCCATCCTCCTTGTGTAGTTTTACATCACTGCTTTTGCTTAATCTTTAAATGATTATGTTACTGTGCAGATATTATTTATAGATGAGCATGTAGCATGTGGTGATCAGGTTTTCTTAAACGTGATTGAGCTGATAAGTGGCCAGTCAGTGTTCTTTTCTTTGTAGAGGGTATTCCTGTAATCCATGTCATCCCATTCCTCCTGGTCAGGCTACTCCTTGAATATGCTTCCCAGTTCTCACCCTCACTTCCAACGTCTTAAGAATTTACTCTTCTTCATCCCACACCTTTTATTAGTCCCCTTCCTGTGCTGGCAAGAGCATTCAAGAAATTTTGGAGTCTTGTATGTCAGAAAAGAGCTTCATGCCCGTTTTCCTTCCAATTTGGAAGACGTTGCTTGCTTGCCTCCAGCATCCCTGTTGACAGGCTGATGCCAGTCTTACCCGTAGTCTTTTGTATGTGACCTGTTCATCCTCTCTAGAAGCTTGGAAAGTCGTCTCTTAGCCTGGTGGTTAGAAATTCATAATAATATGCCCCCGTGGGTTGGTGTTTTTGTTTTCTTTACCATCAGTTGAATTTGACATTTGCAGTCTTGTTCTTCGGTTCTGTGAGATGTCTTGTTTTATCTCTTTGAAAATCTTCTCTTCCGCATCATCTTGCTTCTTTATGTCTGGGCCTCTTTTGCATCATCTGGACTTAGCGTTTGTTGTGCGTTTTCTCCCCCACCCTCAATTCCTGTCTCCTTTTTTGGTTTGTTTTGCTTTGTTTTTGTCTATTTGCAGAGATGTCTTCAGCAATATTCGCTAATTCTTCTATCGAATTTATTTCTGCTATGAGATGAATAGCGTCCAAGAGCTCTTCTTTGTTCACTCACCCTCATTTTTTTTTTAAAGAGATTTTTGACATGGACCATTTTTAAAGTCTTTCTGTTTTATGTTTTGGTGTTTCGGCTATAAGACATAGGATTTTATTTCCCCAAGCAGGGATTGAACCCTCACCGCCTACACTGCAAGGCGAGACTTTAACCACTGGCCTGCCAGGGAATACCCCTTCCCACTCCCTTTTAAAACTAATATTCTGTACTTTGTGTCATGAAGGCAGTGTGGTCTCTGAAGTTTTTTTCTGCCCCCTGCCTTGTCTCCGTCTCCGGCCCTCTCTTGCAGGGTAGGGGCATTTTCACTGTTGGGGTTGCTGGAGAGACAGGCTGTTGTCGTCCTCTGGGCTGGAGGCCTGGCTCTCAAGGTTGGGGGAGAGGGGCTCAGGGGAGGCTCCGTCCTCCTGCAGACCTTCAGCTGGCCCTACAGAGATCCAAGAGCGCTGCCTCTTGAGCTTTGCTGGGGTCTGGACGCTGTGGGCTGTCATTTTAGTGAGGTTTGGAAGAATAGAAATAAAAATTAATCAGTTTGTTTCAAAAGCCTCTGAAATCCCAGTACTAGTTTTTTTTTTTTTTTTTCTTAACCCTTGACTATTCTCTGCAAAAGGCCCCTTTAACAGTTAATCTTGAGTGAGTGAGGCTGCTCAGTCGTGTCCAACTCTTTGTGACCTTGTGGACTGTAGCCTACCAGGCTTCTCTGTCCATGGGATTCTCCAGGCAAGAATACTGGAATGGTTACCATTTCCTTCTCCAGGGGATCTTCCCGACCTAGGGACCGACCCCAGGTCTCCCGCATTGGAGGCAGATGCTTTAACCTCTGAGCCACCAGGGAAGATAACAGTTAATCTTAGGTTCTCTAATTATTTTAATGTCTATTAGTGGTACAGTTTGCTTATACAGATTTTTACAATGTGATCTAACTCAGGATTTCCTGATAAGATGGTGAGGTAAGGGGAGAAGCTTACAAAGAAAAAGAAAGAGGGGAAACTCCACTGATACAGAAACAGGGAGCTGGCAGGGAATTGGTGCCCACTGCATCCTGTAAGCACAGAGTTTTCACCTGATGTGACATGGGCGGGAAAGAAGGACAGATCAACTTCAGGAAAACCACCCGGAATCAATCTGTGACTTCCCTCTCCTGAGAAGATTGGTGCAGTGACATGAGGATTAAATTCCACAAATTCCAGCAAATCACTGCAAACCCTGCTAACCGAAGAGAACAGCTGGCCTGGGAGAAGCAGGGGCTGTGTCTACCCCAGGATTCAATAACACTCAGAGACTTGGCGCAGGATACTGCTGTGATAAAACAAAAATTTAGGGAGAGCCATCAGGTCTCCCAACAGTTATTTTTATTGAGTTGCTTCTGTTTCCTTTTTGTTCTTAGTTAAATGTGATTAAGTACATGACAGTTACATGGAAAAAATAAATAGCCAAAAAGAAAATACATCACTCATATCTGACACTAGAGAAGACTAGTTAACATAAGAACAGTGAATAAACAGCATATCAAAACATCTGATCCTGAAGTCTGTTCAGTTCACTCACTCAGTCGTGTCCGACTCTTTGCGACTCCATGGACCACAGCACACCAGGCCTCCCTGTCTATCACCAACTCCTGGAGCTTACCCAAACTCATGTCCATTGAGTCGGTGATGCCATCCAGTCATCTCACCCTCTGTCGTCCCCTTCTCCTCCTGCCTTCAATCTTTCCCAGCATCAAGGTCTTTTCAGATGAGTCAGCTCTTTGCATCAGGTGGCCAAAGTGTTGGAGTTTCAGCTTCAACATCAGTCCTTCCAATGAACACCCAGGACTGATCTCCTTTACGATAGACTGGTTGGCTCTCCTTGTAGTCCAAGGCACTCTCAAGAGTCTCCTCCAACACCACAGTTCAAAAGCATCAATTCTTCAGTGCTCAGCTTTCTTTATAGTCCAACTCTCACATCCATACCTGACTACTGGAAAAACCATAGCTTTGACTAAATGGACCTTTGTTGGCAAGTAATGTCTCTGCTTTTTAATATGCTGTCTAGTAAGTCAGGTCAAATAAATGCTGAGATAAGGACTGTGAAGAGTTTTGGAAAAAATAATGCAGGGGAAGGGGATTGCCTTATCATGTGTTATAAAGCTGCAGCCACTGAAAACTGTGGTATTGGCACCAGAATAGACAGATAAATAGAACAGAATAGAAAGTTTTTAGGAGCTGTAAAAACTGTGAAAGTGAAAGTTGCTCAGTTGTGTCCAACTTTTTGAGACCCCATGGACATATAGTCCATGGAATTCTCTAGGCCAGAGTACTGGAGTGGGTAGCCTTTCCCTTCTCCAGGGGATTTTCCCAACCAAGGGCTTGAACCCAGGTCTCCTGCATTGCAGGTGAATTCTTTACCAACTGAGCTATCAGGGAAGCCCATCAAAAGTATAGATATACATATATTTGATGGATGTTATAGGTATTTCCTGTCCAAAGAAAAAGATAAATTGATTATTGAATGGTGTTAGGACAGCTGGCTAGCTATTTGTGGGGGGTGCTTAAAGTTAAATCCCCTCTTTGAATTAAGCATTTAGATATAGATTCCAAAAAATTAAAGATATAAATGTAAAAATGAAAATCATTAAAGTACTGGAAAGAATTACAAGTGAATATTTAGTTGATCTTTGAATGGGGAAACCTTTTACTATAAGAATGACACCAAAGGAAGAAACTGTAAAGTGGAGACTCACAAGTTTTTCACAATGTTGAATGCAAGGTTTAAGACTGAAAAGCTGCTGTTTGTCTGATATTAAATGTTAGCCTCTCCTTATAATGGTATACCTTGCCACTACGAAAATAAAACTGTATATAAAACCTTATCATTGGGAAGAGAACCTTGATAGAATGCTAAGTGAAAAACTTATAAATGTGTGTTTATATGTATGCATTTATAAAGGAAAAGGTCTGGATGGTTGTAATCCAAATGTTAACAGCACTGTTTTTTCTTTGGCTTTTAAGATCTGGGTAATTTCTTTCCCTTTGAATTTTCTGTGTCTTTACATTTTTAAAAACCATGATTATATGTTAATCTAAAAACCAAAGGACAAAAAAAATTTTTGCAAAATAACTGGTGATATTAAAATTGGAGAGAAAACAGAGGTTTAAACTTCCCTTCCCTCGTGGATCAGATGGTAAAGAATCTGCCTGCAATGCAGAAGACCTGGATTCGATCCCTAGGTCAGGAAGATTCCCCTGGAGGAAATGGCAACCCACTACAGTACTCTTGCCTAGAGAATTCCATGGACAGAGGAGCCTGGCAGGCTACACCCATGCGGTTGCAAAGAGTCGAACATGACTGAACAACTAACACTTTCACTTGCCTAGACTAGATAGGTTTCTTAGAAGGATCTTGGGGATCATCTGTTTTATTGCATGATAACAGCATTTCATTACATGGCAACTTAAATCTATAATGACCATAAATGCACATTTCTTTAAGCATAAAAGCCAAATGTATACATTCCTTCTAAAATAACTCTAAAAGATAGTATTTTAAAATGGTGATTTATCTTACTGTAGTTGATATTTGTTTATATATACATTCATTCCCTTTAACCAGTCTTTGTTTAGTTTCTCTGAATTATACAAAGAACGGTTTTTAACATATAAACATACTGTGAAACCTATTAGTGAAGGTGCCTCTTAGTGAAAGCTTTGGTTTAGCCAACTTAAAATGTTAATAAGTTAAAACTGTAATCAAAGAGAGATTGTTTTAGCTCATTGCCAACCAAGGAGTTTTCAACTGCCAATAAGAAAACCCTCATTTCTGGAGAAATGTTTCCCCTCCTGCTTGGAGTCCTCCATTTATTGACTTGGAGAAACAATCTTATTTTTCGATAATTAAGTCTGGTGGATCTTTTGAGCCCACTGGCTTTTTCTCATGAGCCAATGTGTTGACAGTCTTCCATTAAGAGAAATGAAGAGATTAGAAAAAAAGAGAGCTCAGATTTTCTCTGTACTCAAACCTCCCCCACCCTTAACCCCTGGCGGTCACTGATCTGTTCTTCACTACAGTCTTGCCTTTTCCAGAATATCATACACACGGAATCATATAGCATATAGCCTTTGGGGTCTGTTTTCTTTCTCTTAGCATAAGGCATTTGAAATCCTCAATGTTATTGACTTATTAATAGTTCCTTTGTGTTACTGAGTAGTATTTCATTGTCTGGATACACCACAGTTTGTTCTTCTGTAGAAAAGGAATATTTCCATTGTTTCCAGTCTTTGCAATTTTGGGTAGAGCTGCTATAAGCATTTGCCCAGGGTATTTTGTGTGAATATAGGTTTTCATTTCACTTGAGTAAAATGCCTAGGAGTGGGATTGCTGTGTGATATGTTAAGGGAATATTTGAAATTATAAGGAACCACCAGTTGTCTTTCACAATGACTGTAACATTTTGCATTCTCATCAGCAATGTGTGATTTCCAGTTACTCCACATCCTTGTCAGCACTTGGTATTGACAGGTTTTGTTTTTTGTTTGCTTTATCCATTCTAATAAGTGTGTTGTGTTATCTGCCCTTGTGTTTCTCTATTGACTAATGTTTTTAGGTGTTCATTTGTAATCTCGTATTTTCTTTGATGAAGTGACTGTGATGTTGACTTATGAAGCATCCAGGTCAGTTTCCTATAGGCTGTTTCACAGTGTAGATCGGTCATTGTTTTCTCTTTCTTCTGCCCTCCCTCACTCTCTTTTCTTCCTTCTTTCCTTTCTTCCTTTTTTCTTTTTAAAAAACTTAGTTCCTCTCTTCCTATATTATATTGGAAATTAGAGCTGGAGGATTGATTTAATTAAGTTTAAACAATTTTGTAACAATATTTCATGAATGATGTATATGTGAGGGCTTTTAAAAAATGAATTGGAGCAGATTCAAAGTCACACCTTGATGCTGTCACTCACAACATTGTAGCAGCTTCTTCAAGGGTGGGAAGAGCTAGACTGATGCCTTTGACTGTGTGAGAGCGACAAATGGGATCAAACGCAAGTGGACAGGTTAGACCTCAATCCAGAGTGAGCAGGGGAGGGTCCAGGCAGCTAGTGGGGTGAGTGATGGTGGGAACTCACATGTATTCTCTTCTGAAAGCTTCTCTTCTCTCCATGAAATTGCAAGGTCGGTGCCAAAAGCAAGGAAGTGGAGAGAGGTATTAAATGTTGGATTTGGAGTTGGAGATATGTGGAATTGGATAGGAGAGTGGGAGATTGAATGGGCCAGGGAAAAAGAGCAAATGCCAGGCCCTAAGACCCCTCCTGAGGGCATGAATTTAAAGTGGGGTCAATTGGAGTTGTGTTTCTTCCTGAAGCCATTGTTGTAAGTGTACTGTTAATAATTAGAGCCATATTAATTAATCACAGGCCTTTACTTTGGGGGATTTTATCAGTGTGGGGATACCCATGGAGTATATCATTCAGACTGGTTACAGTGCAGAATTGTGGCATCCTTGATGTTCATCCAGATACCCTGAATACCCATCCTCTATAGGAGACAGGCATTAGGAGGTTTCAGACCAAAGTAGAAAATCTAGACTTCCAAGGAATATTCCATTTCCTCAGCATAGAATTTTGAAATTTTGGAACTTAGTTTTCTCAAAATATGTGAGTAAGGAGAAAAATAACTGCTTAATTTCTACTTGATTTTTTCCCATTAATATTTCTTTTTAAATTGGATACACTTTTTCTGTTAGTTGAACCTGAGATTTGAGTCAGTTCAGTTCAGTCGCTCAGTTGTGTCTGACTCTTTGAGACCCCATGGATTGCAGCACGCCAGGCTTCCCTGTCCATCACCAACTCCTGGAGCTTGCTCAGCCTCGTGTCCATTGAGTCGGTGATACCATGTAACTACCTCATCCTCTGTCATCCCCTTCTCTTCCTGCTTTCAATCTTTCCCAGCATCAGGGTCTTTTCCAGTGAGTCAGTTCTTCGAATCAGGTAGCCAAAATATTTAGGACTGATTTAATTTAGGATTGACTGGTTGGATGGTGGCTCAGAGGTTAAAGCGTCTGCCTGCAATGCAGGAGATCTGGGTTCGATCCCTCAGTCAGGAAGATCCCCTGGAGAAGGAAATGGCAACCCACTCCAATATTCTTGCCTGGAGAATCCCATGGACGGAGGATCCTGGAGGGCTTCAGTCCATGGGGTCGCAAAGAGTCGGGCACAACTGAGCGACTTCACTTCATTTTCACTTCCTTTAGGATTGACTGGTTGGATCTCCTTGTACTCCAAGGGACTCTCAAGAGTCTTCTCCAACACCACAGTTCCAAAGCATCAATTCTTTGGCGCTCAGCTTTATTTATAGTCCAACTCTCACATCCGTACATGACGACTGCAAAAACCATAGCTTTGACTAGACAGACCTCTGTTGTCAAAGTAACGTCTCAGTAACGTCTCTGCTCTTTAATATGCTGTCTAGGTTGGTCATAGCTTTTCTGCGAAGGAGCAAGCGTCTTAATTTCATGGCTGCAGTCACCACCTGCAGTGATTTTGGAGCTCCCCCAAAATAAAGTTTCTCACTGTTTCCATTGTTTCCCCATCCCCATATTCCTGGGATTGTATATTTGATGTTTAATTGAATGTTTAAATAGGTTTCCAACTGGGGAAAGTGTTTTCTGAGTGTTTTTTCTGGGCCATTACAGCAGTGTTACGTAAGAAAGGAAATCATTATAACATCCTTCCAAAAATATTTTAATGGGAAATAATTTTGCAATCAGAATATATCTGTTGAAAGATGTAATATTAAAAACTCTAAAATCTTGATTTCTAGTGTAATTTTTAAATTAACAGACTTTACTTTTTAGATCAATTTTTGTTTGAAGAAAAATTATATTGAAAGTACAGAGTTAACTCCAGTTCCTCAAAACAGTTTCCACTATTATTAACATCTTTCATTAGTTTAGTACATTTGTTACTGTTGATGAACTAATATTGATACAATATTATTAACTAAGGTCCGCAGTTTACATTANACTTTACTTTTTAGATCAATTTTTGTTTGAAGAAAAATTATATTGAAAGTACAGAGTTAACTCCAGTTCCTCAAAACAGTTTCCACTATTATTAACATCTTTCATTAGTTTAGTACATTTGTTACTGTTGATGAACTAATATTGATACAATATTATTAACTAAGGTCCGCAGTTTACATTAGGGTTCACTCTGTGTTGTACAGTCTATGGGTTTTGACAAATACACAATGCCACCATTATAGTATCATAGAGAATAGTTCTAGCATCTTCAGAACTCTCCTGCAACACAGTTCTTTATCATGCCCTTCCTCCCTCCCACCACCGATCCTTATGCCGTCTCTATACTTTTGTCTTTTCCTGAATGTCACAGAATTGGAATCATATAATATGTAGCTTTATCAGATTGAATTCTTTGACTTAGTAATATGCATCTAAGGTTCCTCCTTGTCTTTTCTTTAAAAAATATTTATGTATTTGACTGTGCCAGGTCTTATTTGTGGCATGCAGGCTCTTTTTAGTTGGGGCATGAGGAATCTTTTAGTTGGGGCATGAGGAATCTTTTAGTTGGGGCATGAGGAATCTAGTGCCCCGACCAGGGATTTAAACCCTTGCGCCTTGTATTGGGAGTGCAGAATCCCAGCCACTAGACCAACAGGGACATCCCCTCCCTGTCATTTCATGAATTGACAGCTCATTTCTTCTCATCACTGAATAATACTGCATTGTATAGCTGTTCCTCATAATCCATTTATCCAGTCATCTACCGAAGGACTCTTGGTTTCTTCCAATTTGGGGCAGTTGTAAATAAAGTGGCTACAAACTACAGTGTAATTTTAAAAATTCAGTTGTAATTGCTGATCGTTCTTTTAAGTTAAGCAGTATCTACGTTTGCTATTGGGCTTCCCTGTAGCTCCATTGTAAAGAATCCGCCTGCCAGTGTAGGAGATGCAAGTTTGATCCCTGGGTTGGAACGATCCCCTGGAAAAGGAAATGGCAGCCCACTCTAGTATTTTTGCCTAGGAAATCCCATGGGCAGAGGAGCCTGGTGGACTACAGCCCATGGGATCACAAAGAATTGGACATGACTTAGTGACTAAGCAACAACAACGTTTGCTAGACCTGACAGTGACTGATTACCCACAGTGGGTCCAACAAGATTTCCAGGTGGCACTCACCATCACACAAGCAGATTAAGCCCCTTGCCTCATGGAACTTGCAGTCTAACTAGGGAAAGCTAGATGATGTAAAAAAGATGTCTAAGGACTTAAATATATACACAGACATGTGAATGCTTACAAGAATTTTTAAATACTTTTAGTCATTAAAAGATTTAAGGAATTGTTGGAGACCCACAGCCTTGCGTTTCCTTGAAGAGGTCCTGGAGAAGAGGCCTCTGACTATGACCATCATGCATCTCTTACTTCGAGTGGTTTCATTTCTAAATATAAAAGTTATGGTTCTTGGCACTTGCAGAAACATTTCAAGTTTTCACTCCTCTAACAGTACAAGTAATGAAACAATGATCTTAACATCGGACCTGGAATATTATAAAAGAGGGTAGGAACAGATCCCTCTCTGGGCATCAAGTCGGATTGATTTGATGAATCAATAGATGAAGTCAGTATCAACCTGAAAAATTGTCAGGAGGGTGAAAACATGAAGCCTCATTTGATAGAGAATTGAAAACCTACCTAAAGATTTTAGAGATTTCCATACCAATCACCACAGGCTGACTGCCTGAGATTGCACACAGGTGCTTTTGGAGCTTTGTAAAGCTTGATTAATATTCACAGTTTGTACTAGGGCTGGAAAACCCGTAAGGTCACTCTTTTCAGTCCTGGTTCCATGCTGAACCATGTACAGACATGCTGGGTTCTATGGGGCCGATCTTTCTCTGGTCTCTGCCATCTCCTGGGCTCTGTCATTCCGTTTAGCTCCTGCACAAGAACCTGCCATTCCTCCAGGGCATTTCCTGTTGCAAGAATATCTCTAGGTTAGAGAGTTCCTTCATTCATCCTTTCAGCATTTCCCAGGGGCCCGTGTGCCTGTGCTGTGCTGCACACTAGGGATACAGTGGTGACTGAAATATCTGTGGGAACTATGAAACTAACAAGTGGAGTAGACCAGTGTGGAATCCTTTAGAATTACCCGCCCATCCAGCATAGTGCCCAGAGCTCATCTTTTAAACAGTGATATTTGTATAATGTTTATGAGAAGGCACTGCCAAAAGTTATGACATCATAGCTAAGGCAGGAAAATAATTTTGCTTGAAGTAAACAACTTGTAGAGTGAAAGGATTTATAATTAAAACTTAAAATATGACCCAGAATACTTGCATTGTGCTTCCTCAGGCAACTAAAAGTCCTATGCTTAATCCTAAGAAGTCCATCACCACGATGAAAGCTAAATGAGGTGTCAGATTTTCCCACGTAGTTCCATAGTTCTATATTGTCGGAAAACTCTGAATTCCTCTGTATCTTTACAATTTGGTTTGTGCAAATCTCAATCTGACACAATTAATATTGCAGATAAAATTGAACGAGGCAGGGATTCTCTGCATAATTTTGTACGTGGTTTTAAATCAATTTTATTGAGGTGTGAATTGCATACCACAAATGCACCCATTTTAAATGTCCACAATTCATATTTGTATGCACCCATGTAAGACCACCACAAAGCGACTGAGACCATTTCCATAACTCCAGAAAGTTCCCTCCTTTCCCTCTGCAATTAGTCCCTCCTGTGCTGTGCTTAGTTGCTCAGTCATATCCTACTTTTTGTGACCCCGTGGACAGTAGCCCTTCAGGCTCCTCTGCCCATGGGATTCTCCAGGCAAGGATACTGGAGTGGGTTGCCATGCCCTCCTCTATAGGATCTTCCCAACCCAGGGATTGAACCCAGGTCTTCCGCATTGCAGGCAGACTCTTTACAGTCTGAGCCACCAGGGAAGCCCATGAATGTTGGAGTGGGTTGCCTATCCCTTCTCCAGGGGATCTTCCCAACCCAGGAATTGAACCAGGGTCTCCTGCATTGCAAGCAGATTCTTTACCAGCTGAGCTGCCAGGGAAGCCCTAGTCCCTCCTACTCCCAGTCAAAGACTATCATTGAAATGCTTTCTATCACTATAAATCAAATTGTCTTTTGTATTCATATAAATGGAACAACACAGTGAGTATTCTTTGTGTCTGACTTTTTAAATTCAACATAATGCTTTTGAGATTCATCCATGTCACTGTGTATAGTGTCTTTCTTTATATTGCTTAATAGTATTCCATGGTATGAATATACCACAACTTTCTTATCGCTCAGTCGTGTCCGACTCTCTGCGACCCCATGAATTGCAGCACGCCAGGCCTCCCTGTCCATCACTATCTCCCAGAGTTCACTCAGACTCATGTTCATCAAGTCCGTGATGCCATCCAGCCATCTCATCCTTTGTCGTCCCCTTCTCCTCCTGCCCCCAATCCTTCCCAGCATCAGAGTCTTTTCCAGTGAGTCAACTCTTCGCATGACATGGCCAGAGTACTGGAGTTTCAGCTTTAGCATCATTCTTTCCAAAGAAATCCCAGGGTTGATCTCCTTCAGAATGGACTGGTTGGATCTCCTTGCAGTCCAAGGGACTCTCAAGAGTCTTCTCCAACACCACAGTTCAAAAGCATCAATTCTTCAGCACTCAGCCTTCTTCACAGTCCAACTCTCACATCCATACATGACTACTGGAAAAACCATAGCCTTGACTAGTTGCTAAGTCATGTCTAACTCTTTTTTGCCACTCTGTGGCCCAAAAGGCTCCTCCATCTGTGGGATTTTCCAGGCAAGACTACTAGAGTGGGTTGCCATTTCCTCCTCTGGCGGACCTTCCCCACCCAGGGATTGAACCTGTGTCTCCTGTACTGACAGGTGGATTCTTTACTACAGAGCTACCTGGGAAGCCCAAGAGGTCATATAGGGTTGGTATTATTTATCCCTGTATGTCTGACAAAATTTCTCAGTAAAACGATCTGGGCCTGAGAAATTCTTAAATTATGCATTGTGTCTTCAATAGATACAGAAAGCTGTTCAGATTTTGTTTCTTCCTGATACTGGTATTTGTGTCTTCCTTTTTATTGTTTTTTTTTTTTTTTAATTTTTTTTTCTTTTATTATTTGTTATTATTATTTTTACTTTACAATATTGTATTGGTTTTGCCATACATCAATATGAATCCACCACAGGTGTACACGTGTTCCCCATCCTGAACCCCCCTCCCACCTCCCTCCTTGTACCATCCCTCTGGGTCATCCCAGTGCACCAGCCCCGAGCATCCTGTATCATGCATCGAACCTGGACTGGTGATTCGTTTCACATATGATATTATACATGTTTCAATGCCATCCTCCCAAATCATCCCACCCTCATCCTCTCCCACAGAATCCAAAAGACTGTTCTATACATCTATGTCTCTTTTGCTGTCTCAAATGGAGAAGGAAATGGCAACCCACTCCAGTTTTCTTGCCTGGAGAATCCCAGGGATGGTGGAGCCTGGTGGGCTGCCATCTGTGGGGTCGCACAGAGTTGGACACGACTGAAGTGACTTAGCAGCAGCAGCAGCAGCAGCATACAGGGTTGTCGTTACCATCTTTCTAAATTCCATATATATATGCGTTAGTATACTGGATTGGTGGTTTTCTTTCTGGCTTACTTCACTCTGTATAATCGGCTCCAGTTTCATCCACCTCATTAGAACTGATTCAAATGTATTCTTTTTAATGGCTGAGTGATACTCCATTGTTCTTAATCTGTTTAGCTAGAGGTTTATCAATTTCATAGATCTTTTAAAGAACTGACTCTTGGTTTTACTGATTTTTCTGTATTTTTGTTTTCTGTTTTGCTTATTTGTTTATTTTCTGTTAGTATTTTCTTCATCCTGTTTAATTCGGTTTAATTTGTTCTTTTTCTGTGCCGTGTGTGCTCAGTTGCTTCAGTTGTGTTTGACTCGGCAACCTTATGGACTGTAGCCCTCCAGGCTCCTCTGTCCATGGGACTCCCCAGGCGAGAATACTGGAGTGAGTTACCATGCCCTCCTCCGGGGATCTTACTGACCCAGGGATCAAACCCACGTCTCCTGTGTCTCCTGTATTACAGGCGGATTTTTGATGGCTGAGTCACTGGGAACCTTGTTTTTTTCTAGCATCTCTTAATTCTATTTTGTAAATTTCTTAGACTAGCTTCCCTCACTCTCCTGTTGAAGTTTTCATTCTGACAAACATTTGGTAATTTCTACGAATTCTTTCTGGTTTTCTAGCTTTTCCTTTCTCATGAGAGTCTACACTGACTGTATGAATGCAAAATTTCCTTAGTTCTCTCTGAGGCTATCAACTTTTTTAAACAAGCAAGCATATCTTCTGCTCCTTGAATTATCTGAGTTGCCTAAAGTGTCTCCTCTGAGGTTCATTTTCTTTCTTTCACCCTGGGGTATGTGTGCATGGCAATGTGTCTGTTTCTCAGTTTGTATGATGGCTTTTCTCAAGTGTCTGGTGATCCTTGGCTGTCTGTTTCTAGCACGGCTTGCTCAGGATATCATCATAAACGTGACGTTTTCTTGCTAGCAGAGGCTTAGCTCTATGATAGACGACGCTTACAGGCAGAATGTGCTGCCCATGCCCCACGACCAGAAGACAGACCATGCTGCTCAGCTCCTTAGTCTCCTCACCCCAAGAAAGTTCCCTTCATGTGTTTAGTAAATAGGTCTTCTGTGTGTGTGGCCCGTGTCTTGCACATGTGCACGTGCATAAGGGTTGTTGCTTAGCTGTAAAACACTTGCACAGAGGGCTGTGGGGAGGGGAGGAGCTCCCCTGTCACCGTGCCCACCGCCATGAGGGAGTGTGCAGGTCTGGAGACTTTCCCAGTTTCTAACTGGTCAGCTTCCTTCATAGCTGAAGCTCCCTCCGCTGGGGCTCTGGGCCCAGTTTCCTCCACTGAGTTTCCTCGCCTTCTACTCTTTCATCTATTTTTGGATTTCCAGAAGTTTGTAGAAATATCCCATTTTCTTAACAGTCTCCTTCCCATTTCCTTCATTATTATGAGTTGTGCCTTTTTAATTTCTTTGCTCTTTTGATAGCCTTTTGATATCAGAGAGAAATCGGAATCTTCAGTCTCCCATCCTAAATCAGTGTACTTCCTTCTCTCTTTAACTGCTCTACTGTAGTCTGTGGCGTGCCTGATTTCTAATCACATACTGCCATTTCCTTGGCTCTGTGATCCTGGGGCAATTTGTTTAACTTCTCTGTGCCTTGGTTTTTTCAAACAGAGAAAATAAGAGTACCTACTTCACAGGATGGTTGTCAGCACTAAATGAATTACTACATGTCAAAGCCCTTAGAACAAATTAGCATCCGTAGGCCCCGTGTAAATATTTCTGTGTTACCTTTCAGTTGTGCCTAGTTGTTCGTACACGCCCTCACTGGCTGGCTCCAGATTCTCTGTGTGTCATGACAGTGCTGTGATGGGGGTCCCGGCTTCATGTCGGGCTCTGGGAATGTTGGGAGAGTCATTCTGCAGAATGTGGGCATTGCTGGTGGTAGGGGAGGGCCACACCCACATGCTCCAAATTTTCACAGAGAGACCATGTAACTTTCTTGCTTTTTACCTGCCTAGCAGCTATGGATGTGAAGATTCTCAGTGGTTTTCATCTTTTCTCCAAGGTGATAGACAAATGGGAATGGACAATATACTTGCATCCCTCAGCTACAGAGATGTAGTAATAACTAAAAACATTAAATTACATTTATTTGTATTTAGAATTCCTACTAGTTTTGAGGTATGGAGTGGGCGCTCCCCTCACCCACATGGAGTGTGCTCATGGAGCAAACCATGGCAGTGGCTGAGTTAGAACCAGTCCACTGGACTGGAGCCCTGTCCCTCCTGTCCTGGTTGAGTGCCCCCTGCCCCCTTAGCGCCCACCATCCAGGGCAGAGCTTTTCCAAGGCAAAGAAGGCAGGTTTTCATTCACAGAGATTGGAAGACTGAGTAGAAGCTGCTGGCAAGCACTGATGGGAAGCTCACCCCAGCTTCTGGGGCCAGCTGAGAAGCATCGTCCTCAGGACAGTCCCAGATGGGACCTAGCGGTTCTGACAACCCCTTCTCTTCACCCTCACTCGCCACTCCCTGCTCCAAGCTTCTCCCACAGGTCATTCTTCCACAGTGGCCCTCACACGGGTATTCCCATGGGCCCTCTGGAACCACATTGTCACCAACAAGCCTCGCCCTCCTCGCGGATGACTCTGTCTGTGTAAACGTGGCCTCTCCCTAGTAACACCACCTCATCTGTTACCCACCAAACGGGTGGTGCTCGGGTTTGTTACCCTCCCCTTACTGGGAAGCATGCAGGATGGAACTGGGATCCAAGTACGCACCCACACTGCCACCTGAAGGGGTAGCTTCCAGGAGAATAGAACAAAGATGGAGTGACGCCATGGCAGGAGTGGGTCAGGGGAGGTGAACGGTGACAGGGTCAGCCCGCCCTCGCTCTTGGAGCCGCCTTGTGCCTTTAGGTGGAGTTTGCCTGCCTTGCACTGAACGGTGCTGCCACTGTACCCGAGTGTCCTTAGGTCCCGCCGTGTTCCGTGCCGTTCAGATGCTCAGGGACTTTTCTCAGCCTTGCAGGGACTGAGAAGCTCATGGAATGCAAGAAATTGGTTTAAGACTGATGGGAGATTTAATACTTAGTGTTTCCTGTCTACTTCTTCATTTGTTGTTAATGGGGTTCATAATTTTTATAAGAGAATTCACATAGAAATATTTTCTATGTAGAAATATTTTCAGGATATTTTATTGTTACAGTAAGCAAAAGGAGGATGTGAAGGAATTTTGTGGAGCAAAGCAAATTATTTCAACTTAAATTCAAAAGCTTTTCAGGGCCGCCTTGTCTTGTGCTAAGAACATCCTCAGAACAAGAAAACAGGTTTAGAAGAATCTTTGTTCAGCTTCTCCTTAGAACAGTTTTTTCTAAAGTGTGTCTGTCTTAGCCCTTTAAGGAGATTTGCCTGCTGTATGGATCTTATTGAACAATAGTCTCCATTGTAAGGGGTCTCTTGACAAGGACTCCAAGATCAGCATTTATAACAGGTCTCCAGGGTTTTCATATTTTTATTTTCCAAGTAACAGAGGTCGTATGTAGCCCAGTGGGGATTTGTTGTAATCGCCCCTTTTATAGGTAATAAGCTGGGAACGAAACAAGAGCTCCTGACCCTTCTTCCAGCCCTCATTCATCGGCTGTCTTTGTTGCCAGGAGCTCAGTGTCACTCAGGGAAAGGGAGGCAAAGAAACCTGAGCAATTGTGCCAGGATAACACAAAACCTCCCCCTGGAGTAGGAATGGGGGCCTTGAGTCTTCGTTGATCAGACCGGGAGCTGTTCCGGCCCCAGGCTTTGCATTGTATCATCTCCCTGGAGCCGGAGCCTCGTGAATGGCAATTTCTCACGACACACGAGTTCATTTGATTTCCACCTGTGCTGGTCCCCTCCTTGTAGCTGGTTTTATTTTAGGGTATAATTTTTAGTTTAGAGATAGAGAACAGAAAGTGTGTTAGAAACCAGAAGCCTGTAGGAAGCATGTATTTATTCTAAAGTGAAACACACACACATTTTTGCAGTCAGCTCCAGCTGTCAGGATGAGCTTGGATACATGTGGTTAACAGGGTCTGCTATGTTGTATTTCGTGTGCTAAGTTACTTACTCATCACGGTGTCAAGTTCATTTCTATAGGAGTCTTTTCATCTACCATTCTTTCTGAATTTATTTCAAAGCTTTACTCTGCATTAGATTGAGCATGAGCTAATTTAGCTTTCTAGTTCCTATTAAATACCATCCTTACATCGAGATGACGATTGTAGCAAAACATGGCATGGTGATAGAATTGTGATAGACTGTTGGGTGCAGGTCACAGCACATTGTAGATGTCTCTGGAGCATGATTTGCAAGGACTAGACATAATGGAAATCTCCAAGTACACAAAATCCATACTTACTTACTGCTGTTCCCCTTCCCAGTGACCACCACCACCTCAGACACACAAAATCAAGTTGTTCCTACTCTTTGATTCACGGCACAGGCATCTTTGTTTGTATTTTATTTAAATTTCCACTTCTGTGGCCCTTCCCCAGCACAGGCACCCATGCTGGTATATTTCTCATTTTTATTACTCATTTTTGTTAATTGTGTTGCCTGTTTTTGTTTTTTAATGTATGTGCATGGATTTGGGCTCCGAATGTCTGCCTGATTCTTTTTTGCTCAGTGTTATGTTTATGATACTCGTCTACGTGGCCATATATAAATCTGTGTGCTCAGTGGTGTCTGACTCTCTACGACCCCATGGACTATTGCCCACCAGGCTCCTCTGTCCATGGGATTTTCCAGGGAAGAATACTGGAGTGGGTTGCCATTTCCTTCTTCAGGGGATCTTCCCAACCCAGGGATCGAGCCCATGTCTCTTAGGTCTCCTGCATTGGCAGGCAGATTCTTCACCACTGTGCAGCCTGGAAAGCACATATAAATCTGGTTCATTGTCTTCTGCATGTATTTCCATGGTTTGAATGTACCAGAATTTACATATCCATGCTCCTAGTGATGGACACCTGCCTCAGCTCCTTGCTTCTAAAGCCATTGCTACATGAGCCTGCATGGCCTGCTGTGTGCGCCCTTGTGGATGTGTACACGAGCTTACATGGAAGCACAGGTGGAGACAATGCCCACGTTTAGCAGATGTTTGGGGAGCCTGGTGGGCTACTGTCTATGGGGTCGCACAGAGTCAGACATGACTGAAGTGACTTAGCAGCAGCAACATCCCAAAGGTAAAAATTAGTACCACCAGTGTAATATTGAACCTTTGGAGCTTTAAGATATACACATTTTGTATAGAAGACGATGTTCAGGTGTGTAGTTGAAATTCCTATTAGGAATCTGAAGAGTGTTCTTCCAGCGGCCTTTTCCTTTCCTCCTAATGGCTCCGCAGGTGTTGGTGACTCTCACTCCTTGGTGGGTGCTCAGTTCCCAGGGAGGAACTAAGCTGAGTTATCTGAGGAGTGTGCAAACTAGTACATTGAGTTCTATTTAAAGAAATTAAGTATTTCATCATGTAGCAGGTATTTAAGCTTTTTTTTTTTTAACGTTAAAAATTCTCTTTGCTTTTCTTCATCTCCATGCAACAGAAATTAGAGTGAATACAATTCTTTGTTCCTGTTGCAGCTGGCCCTTGCTCTGGAATGACAGTACTGGAGCACACCACTCTACAGGATTGTATAACGTGGTTTATATATGTCATTTTTGTCTTTGTGCCCTAAGACCTAGAGACAGAGTTTGGTACCAAAAATGAAAAAAAGCATTCAGAACCAGCACGTGGTGAATCATGTTTTTATGGTGGGAAATTTTGCACACTCAGCTTACTCAGAGACTCTGAGAAGATCAAGCAGGCTGTGCCCATGTAGTTCTAAGAGGTGCCCTCAGATGGTAAAAGGGGGAAAGACAAACCAACCCGTCTGAGCAGTGAGCTAACTCAGCTGGTCCTCAGAGGGATCAGTGGAGGGAACATGCCCAGGGAGATGCCCCCTGACATCCCGCCAACTATGTGCGTCCTGCCTCCCCAGGTCACTCCCTCCAGCTCCTTGAGCCCTCAAGGGTCTAGCTATTGACTGCTCTCTCTAATAAATGTTCCTATCCCTCCTTCACTGCCATAGCAGCCAGCTTCTTTAACCTCTCCCCTGACCTCAGCCCCTCACCTCCAGTCATACCCTTGACCCCTTTCCTACCATACAGCCATGTGACTGGCCTCAGTTTAAACCCCCAGTTGCTGACCTCAGTGGCCCTCGACGCTGCCTGGCAGGTCGTGTGTTTTTTCGTGGCCTGTTATCTTTCCTACTCACTGAGATGACAACTCCATGCCTTCTCCTCTCTCAGTCCTCCATTACTTCCTTCCCCTCCCTCGCCCTTGCCTGATGACCTCGCTTCTCACCTTGCTGAGAAAACAGAGGTATCAGATGAAAACTCCCATCCCCTGTGCTCCTTGTACCTGTGCCCATGTGTACCCACCTCTCCAGTAACTACAGGAGAACCATGTCTGTACCCCACAAAGGACACCTCCCCACTTGTAAGCAGGTCCCACTCTCTCGTCCCTCCAGCAGGTGGCCCAGCAGTCCCCCGCTCTCACCTGCATCATCTCATTCCCTCTCTTATGGGATCATTCCCGTCGGAACACTAACATACCGGTGTTTCTCCCACCTCACCCTCACATCTCCTTCCAATTTTTGCCCCATTTTTCTTTAAACAAACTCCTTAAAAAAAAAAAAAAGTTGGCCATGATCACTGCCTCCAGTTATTCTTCTTCATTTTCTCTTGAACCATCATTCCTCCAGATGCCACTCTCAAGGTCTCTAGTGCTAACACACAGTCACCTCTTTCGTGATCTTATTTTGACCATTCGTTTCTACTTTGGCTTGACTCCCCTCTCCTGGAAACACGTTTCATTTGGCTCCCAGGGCCCTATATCACCTGCTTTTCCTCCGGCCACTTCTCTTTAGGAGTGGCGGTTCCACTCCTATGTCTGTGCCCAGTAGAAACAAAAATATGTGTCCACAGAAACATTTGTACATCAGTGTTCATAGTAGTATTTTTTAGAACAGACCCCAAATGGAAACAACCCTAATGTCCATCCACTAACCAATGGATAAGTAAGATGTGGTTAGTCCATGTAATTGGGTATTATTAGACGGAAAAAAGAACTACTAATACAAGCTGTACAATATGGTTGAAACTTGAAAACATTATGCTAAATGAAAAGCCAGTCACAAAGGACCATCTATTGTATGGCTCCATTTATATAAAATGTCCAGAATAGACAAATCCATAGATGCAGAAAATAGACTAATGATTACCTAGGGCCCTAGGAGATGGGGATCATAAAGCAATGATGGCTAAAGGGAACAGATGTTTCTGGAGGTGTAAGGAAGTAACATTTTTAAAAAATATGTATTTGTCTGCACCAGGTCTTAGTTGTGGCACACAGGATCTTTAGTTGCAGCGTGTGGGATCTAGTTCTGTGACCAGGGGTTGAACGGGGGCCCCTTGCTTTGGAAGTGTGGATTCTTAGCCACTGAACCACCAGGGAAGTCGCTGGAGGTGTGAGGACAGTGTTTGATTGTGGTGATGGTTGCACACTCCTGTGAATAAACTAAAAGCCACTGAATTGTACACTTCAAATGGGATGATAATACATCATATATCAGAGCTGCTGTTGGTTTTGTTTTTTTTTTAAAGGAGAATCTGTTTAGAGAGTGTTAGGTAAGCTTGTTTTAGAATTGCTGTGCAGTTGACTTTTTAGCTTTTGAGGGTGGATATTTAAATAGAAAAAATAATTTAGTACCAAATCTTGAGAGTTTACCAGATGGCCAAACTTCCTTATACAGTTGGGAGTAGAAAACCACCAACAACTAGAAGCTACTTCCATTCACTCACTCTGACTGAACAGCTAAGAGTTCCAAAACCCTTTATGATTTTGTAATTTTAGTTCCCTGGAATAATATATCTACTACTAATCTATATATTATAAGCCTAAGTAAAAGTAATAAAAAAGATGACTGTACCTGGACTTGTCAGATAGCTAATCCACTCATGGAAGTTCATCTGTGACTGGATTAGAAGCTTAAAGAATTTATGACCGTGATGTAGTTTTTCTGAACTGTAGCACAGTTTAATAGAAGTGTTTTTTTTAACCTACTGCTCTTTTGCAGCCTGAGACTACATGCATGTTCTTCTCATCAACATTTTCTAGTGCACAGGGTGCCCTTAATATGACTTTAGTTCATGTGGCTTGAGTATTTTGTTCAGGAATCTTATGTCAAGTTTGCTGCTTGAGTTTTAAAAATGTATCACAAATGGAAAAGTTATTAAATAAAATTTTTTTATCATTACGGGCACTCTCTAAGATGTCTGATTATGGTATGGGTAGAGAGCCGAATATGTTATTTTTCACAGACTCAGGGATCAGATTTTCTGTATTTTTATTTTGCATTCACCAACATATAGACAACTTTTTTCTACTCGACTCTAAAAACAGTGGTAAAATTTAGTAGATCAAGTCAATTGCTTTCCTATATACTAGCAGTAAAAATTAGAATTTGAAATAAAAAACACATCACCACTTACCTTAGCACCAAAATAAAAGTTGAATTAGGTATAAATTTAGCAAAATACGTGCAAGGACTTAATAAGGAAAAGTGTAAAACTCGGATGAAATAAAGTCAAAATCTGTCTGGATAGTCCATATTCATGGCTGAAGAGACTCAATGTTGTTAAAATGTCAATTTTTCCCCAACTTAATCTATATATTCTCTGCAGTCCCAAACAGAATCCCATCAAGTTATTTTCTGTATCTTGACAAACTGATTCTAAAGATTTTTGTGGAATGGCACAACACCCAGAATAGTCAACACAGTACTGAAAAAGAAAGAACAAAGTCTGAAGACTGACACTTCTTGATTTCAAGGCTTAGCATAAGCTATAGAAATCAAGATGGTGTGGTATTGGTGAAAGAAGAGATAAACGTACCAGTTAAACAGAATGGACTCAAGTAAACAGTGAACTGATCTTTGATAAAGGAGCAAAGGCAATTTAATGGAGAAAGGATAGTCTTTTCAACCGAGGATGCAAGGGTGCCAGAACAACTGAACATTTACACGCAAATGTATATATATTTAACAGACCTCAGATCATTCACGAAATTAACCCAAAATGTAAATCAGAAACCTAAATGTGAAACAAAAAACTATAAAACTTTTAGAAGATAATGTAGAAAATCTAGGTGACCTAGTGTTCAGCAATGAATTTTTATACAGTTCCAAAAGCATGAAAGAAATAAGATGGACTTAAAGTTTTTTTAATTACAAAACTTCTCTTCAAAAGGTAATAACAAGACAGCAGGCCACAGACTAGAAGAAAATATTTTCAGTAGACATACCTCCTGAAGGGCTTGTATACAAAATATACAAAGAATTCCTAAAACTCAACATAACAACCCATAAATAAACCCAACAGTTTATTCATGGCTAGTGGGAAATGCAAAACAGTATAGCCTCTTGGAAAACAGCTTAGCAGTTTCTTACAAAACTTAATATAGGTTTACCATACATTCCAGCAATTGCCCTCCTATATATTTTACCCAATTTATGTCTACACAAAGACTTCCATGTGAATATTTATGTCAGCTATATTCATGATTGCCAAAAATTTGAAGCAACCAAGATACCCTTCAGTAAATGGCCGGATAAACTATGGCACATGTATACAATAGAGTGCTTTCACTCTTAAGGAGAAATAAGCTATCAAGCATGAAAAGATAGAAAGCAACCTTAAATATGTATTACTAACTGAAAGAATCCACTCTGGAAAGACTGCATGCTCCGTGAGTCCTATATGACATTCTACAAAAGGCAAAACTAGAAGGACAGGAAAAAGATCAGTGGTTGCCAGGAGTTTGTTAGGGAGGGAAGAAGGGTGGAATGAAGAGGTGGCTGACAGATGTTTATGGTGGTAAAACTATTCTGTATAATAGTGGGTATATGACATTATGCAGTTTGTTAAAACCCATACAGTGAACCCAAATGTGAACTGTGGACCTTAGTTAATAAACATGTATCAATATTGGTTCTTCAGTTGTAGCAAATGTAGCACAGTAACATAAGATGTTAATAATAGAGGAAATCTTTGGGGGGAGTGAAGGGGACTTTCTGTACTTTCTATGCAATTACTTTGCAAAGCTAAAATTGCTCTAAAAATAAAATCTCTTAATAAAGAATGATAGTAAAAAAAACATTATAATTTAACATGTTCTAATATCAATTACATTAAATTTAAGCCAGAAGTCAAGTTCTTTGTGCTTGTACAAAACTTAGTGTACTTTGTTCTTCCTCTCCTTCCTTTTCCCTTTTTCTTCAACCCCTGTCTATTCAGATGCTTTTGAATTTGAACAGAAAGTTCACAAATAAAATGCAAATAACTGTTATGCATATAAATAGATACTTAACACTACAGAGTAAGAAATGCAAAGTGAAACTAAACTGAAACAGACGTTGTCACCTATCAGACTGTTGGAAATCCTCAAGAGGGATATTATCCTGAGTCAGCCTGCTGCAGAGGAGCAGGCACCCTCATACTCAGCTGCTGGAAGTGCACACTGGCTCACCACCACGCAGGGAGCAGTTTGGAACAATCTACTTAAACTGCAATAACATATATCCTTTGAAAAACTATTCTACATTTAGGAATTTATCCCACAAGTATACTTGCATATGAACAAAATGATAAATATATGGGGATATTCATTGCAGTATCCCTAATAATAACAAAATACTGAAAATAACATAAATGTCCATCACTGGTTCAGTAAATTAGGGATGCTTTCTATGTAGGAATATGAAAGAGCTCCAATAATAATACGTATAAAAATAAAAATGCAGAACACTATTGCCGTATACTCCTTTTTTGTTAAGATTAAGAATAACAATAATATAGTCCTATTTACCTGTGTTGACTTGGGGAAAAAAAGCGACTAACTACGTAAAAGCTGTGAGCTGAGATTATGGATAATCTAAAGTGTCTTACTGAGAACTATGGCCCAGGGATAGGCTCTGGGATAGCCCTGAGAAACTGTTCTGAAGAAGTAAGGGAGGAGGTCAGCACGATACCAACCAGAGTTCTTGGCCTTCTCCAATCAATAGAAATTGACTAGAAGGCAGACAAGAAATTCAGGCAAGGCTTTATTGGGACTCATACTGCAGTAGAGGGGGATAGCAAAAACACAGAACAGGTTCCCTTGCTTACTCCCTGAGGCTGGGAGGAGATCCGATTCCTGGTGTGGGGTAAGGGTAGGGTTATGCCCAGGAGTTGGGCCAGAGGGGTTTGCCCACCCCTTTGGTGGTGTAGTTCAGTTCATTCACTCAGTCATGTCCAACTCTTTGCGACCCCATGAATCGCAGCACGCCAGGCCTCCCTCTTCATCACCATCTCTCGAAGTTCACTCAGACTCATGTCCATCGAGTCCGTGATGCCATCCAGCCATCTCATCCTCGGTCGTCCCCTTCTCCTCCTGCCTCCAATCCCTCCCAGCATCAGAGTCTTTTCCAATGAGTCAGCTCTTCGCATGAGGTGGCCAAAGTACTGGAGTTTCAGCTTTAGCATCATTCCTTCCAAAGTAATCCCAGGGTTGATCTCCTTCAGAATGGACTGGTTGGATCTCCTTGCAGTCCAGGGGACTCTCAAGAGTCTTCTCCAACACCACAGTTCAAAAGCATCAATTCTTCGGCGCTCAGCCTTCTTCACAGTCCAACTCTCCCATCCATACATGACCACAGGAGAAACCATAGCCTTGACTAGACGGACCTTAGTCGGCAAAGTAATGTCTCTGCTTTTGAATATACTATCTAGGTTGGTGTTGAGTGCGAGGGAAATGGGCAGTACCCTGCTTTTGCTCCCAACATCCTGTTTTTGCTCCAGTTTCTTCATAAGTGGCATTTGGGTTTTTTTGGTCTTCTTGTATCTTATTGTCCGTAAGTTGCCCCAGCTGCACATTCATGCAGTTATTTTTAAGCCCTTATGGATTCTTTGTATTTTGTTGCTTGGAAACATTTGTTCAGGTGCAAATATTGCAGCAAAGGGTCTCAGGTCACAGGTCCCAGCCTGTGTAATCAAGCACACATCTTGTTAACAAGGTTGCTGCTAGTCACCGGGAACATATTTTAGTTCATGGTTTTAATGCTTGTCTAAGTGTGGGAAAATGCAAGAACCCAAGCTGATAAAAAATTCCTCCTGAAAAGATCTATCTGAAGGTCTGTTCTGTGCCATTCTTTTCAAGGTGTGTTGAAGGTCAGTGACTGCGATGGAAAATGAATTCATTCTTGTAGAACAGGGTGGTGAGTGGCCTTCTGTAGTTGACGCTTTATCAGTGGTCCCTGAGCACAACATGACCCTTGGCAGACAGAGGCAAGAGCAAGAAGGAAATTTTTCACTGTATACATCTCCACCCCCAACCATAGAACTGTATTACTTTCAAATAGGTATTTCAAAGGACAAAAAAAAGTTAAAATGTTCACATTTATGGTAAACTCACAATAGCCAGGAAAAATTGCTTTTTGCTATTATCAAACCTTGCTGCTGCTGGTGCTGCTAAGTCGCATCAGTCATGTCCGACACTGTGCAACCCCATAGACCGAAGCCCACCAGGCTCCTCTGTCCCTGGGATTCTCCAGGCAAGAATACTGGAGTGGGTTGCCATTTCCATTATTATTATTTGCATATGAATATTCCTCTCTTGGGAAAGCTGTTAAAGTTATTTTTTAATTGTGAGGGGACTTTAATATTCCCAGTGAAAATCTGACTTTGCCGAAAAAGTAAGTTCAATTTTTTTTTAACTTTTCTAACAATAATGTTCATTAAGAGAAAAAGTAGCAAGCTAATATTTCCTCTAAGAAAGTGTGTCAGTGGAAAATGTAAAATTTTATCTTTGGTCTGTTTTTTAAATGGGTAGCTATAAAAAGTTCTAGCCCTTTTCTTTCACACCAACTCCCTGTTCAGTCCTATGAAGTTATTTCTCTTTTAAAGCAGACTTTATTTTTTTCCCCCTCCTCTTTCTTCTTCATCCACTGCCTTTATGCATTTGCTTTTCTATTTTCCTTGCTCTGGCAAAGATATGTTCTGTTAAGGCAACATCTATCAAACAATAGGATATTGCTGGTAAGTTCTACAAGGAGTAGGCATGGATGCTATATCCTAATGAGCCTTGGGAAACAGAAGATGGGAAGCATTCCTTGCTTCATGAAGCCATATGCAGTCTTGAGCCCTAATGTGTAGTCATCTTGAGGGCTATCTGTATGAATTACTTGGAGTTCTCCACAAGGGAGATCTGCCTCTTTTCCCCACTTAGTTATTTGGTCATTTATATGTATTAGTAGAGGCTTATGGATGCATGTGTGTGCTCAGTCATGTCTGACTCTTTGCGACCCGCCTGGACTTTGTAGCCCACCAGGCTGCTCTGTCCATGGGATTCTCTAGGCAAGAATACTGGAGTGGGTTGCCATAACCTCCTCCAGGGGATCTTCCCAACCCAGGGATTAAGCCAGCATCACCTGCACTGGCAGGTGGATTCTTTACCACTGTGCCACCTGGGAAAACCCAGGCTTGTTAATTTTTATTTTGTATTTTGGGTGATCGTACAGTACTTTATTTTGTTGCTCACATGGTTCTAGCTTTGGCCACTGGGGGCTCTCTTGGTTGGCTCCTGAGTCCCTTCCATATGCACCCATAGTGTGTGTGTGTGTGTTTTCTTTTTGAGCACTCCCCTTATTTTCTGCTACTAAAAGATGTTCCAGTCTCATTTTATGTATCTCTTGCCCAGTCTTAGAATCAACCAGTTCATCAAGAGACTGAAGGTTTTTTTAAAAAATTGGAGAATGGTAGTAGACATTAAGAATGGCATGCATCCCTTTATTTTTAACCTTTCTTGAGTCCCTGTATGTAAGATGGGTTTCTTGCAGATAGAATATAGTTAAGCCTTACTTTGTATCCTCTCTGATATCCTCTGTCTGTTAACTTGTATATTTAGATTGTTCATTTTTAAAATGATTATTGATGTAGTTGGACTAACATCTACCATATTGTTCAGTTTTCTCTTCGGTACAGGTGTTATTTTTTCAGCATTCTGTGGTTTTAATACTTAAACATTTTATATGATTCCATTTTATCTCCTCTCTTAGCCTGTCAACTTTACTTCTTTTTTAAATAAATCATTGTAGTGATTGCCATAGAGTTTAAAGTCATCTAAGTCCACCTTCAAATAGTATGATAACACCTCCTAGGTGGTGTAGTACATATATACCTTATAATAAAGTCTTCCCAGTTCATTCCTCTTGTCCCTTAAAACATAGCTGTCACTCATTTAACTTATCCGTGTTCTATAATCATCCAGTAACAGTTACTGCTTTAAACAAAGTTATCTCGAGATGAATTAAGAATTAGAAAAATAAAATGTTATATTTTACCTTCCTGTATTCCTTCTCTGGCACTCTGTCTTTCTGTAGATCCGTGTTTCTGACCTACAGTCGTTTTCCTTCTGCCAGAAGAACTTCCTTTAACATTGGCTGCAGGGCAGATCTGGTGGCAGTGTGTTCTCATTCATATTCCATCTCTCTCCCTTTCTCTCAGACTCCTAGAGCAGTAACTTCTGAAATAACGGAAAGTTTTTACTTCTCCTTCACTTTTGAAAGATAGTTTCACTGGATGTAAACGCTAGCTTAGTGGGGATTTCTTTCCACACTTTATTTTTTGGCCACACAGCCTGTGGGACCTTCATCCCCCCCACAGGGCTTGAACCTGGACTCTGGGCAGAAAGAGCATGAATTCCTAACTGCTGGACCACCAGGGATTCCCTCTTTCCACACTTTGAATATTTAGCTTTTTTCTCTTCTTGCTTTCATTGTTTCTGATGAGAAGGGTGTGCTCTTTTATTCTTGTTCTTTTAAAGGAAAGCTGGGGTTTTTTTTTTCCTCAAGATTTTCTCTTTGTTTGCAGTCTGCTACAGTTTGTATTTGATATGACTAGGTGTAGATATTGTAGTATTTACCAGCTTCATGTTTTATGAGCTTCCCAGACCTTTGATTTGGAGTCTGTCATTAATTTTGGAAAATTCTCAGCCGTTATTTCTTCAACTATTTCTTCTTCTCCATTCCCTCCTTATTCTCCTTCTGATGTCACAGTTATGCACATGATATACCTTTTAATATTGTCCCCCAGGGAATGACTATTTTCCTTTTTCCCCCCCATTCTTTTTCTCTTAGCCTTTCAGCATGGAAAGTTTCTTTTGACCTGTCTTCAAGATTGCTGGGTTTTCCTCAGCTGTCTCCTGTCTACTTATGAGCATATCGAAGGCATTCTTCATTTCTGTTAGTGTTTTTGATTTTTAGCATTTCAGTTTATTCTTTAAATTTTCCATTTCTTTGCTTACATCATCCACCTATCCTTGCATTTTGCCTACTTTTACCATTAGAGCCCTTAGCGTATTAATCATAGTTATTTTAAGTTCCCTGCCTGATGATTCCAAAATCTGTTATGGCTGGTTCTGATGGTTTCTTCAGAGTGTTTTCCTTTCCTTTTGGCATGCCTTGTAATTTGGTGTTGAAAGCCAGACGCGCTTTAGTCGGGCATCAGAGGCGGTCGGTAGGCCTTTAGTCTAAGAACATGTGTTAGTCTGGCTAGGAGTTGGGCTGTATTCCTTGTTTACTGTGGCTATAGGTGCCACAGGCTCTACGTTTCTCTAATAGCCTTGTGCTGGTCTCCCCTCTTTACTTTGGGCTTCCCTGTTTTTCTCCTCAGAGAGTCTGTGTCTTGCAGCCCATGTAACTGTAATTCACTGTGGTTATGCTGGAACCCTGTTGGTGTGTGATAACATGTTGGGGTGGGGATGCATTCTGTAATCTTCTGATTAAATCTGTCCTTTAGGGGGGCACTCTTTCAGTTCAAGTATAGCTTTTCCATCTACTTCCTTCCACTTCCCTGCCTGCAGAGTTCCCAGTCTATTTCCGTGAAACCCTGACCTTTGTTGACTATGTTATGCTTCTGTTTTTATTTCTCCCTCAGTGAGGCAATGGCACCCCACTCCAGTACTCTTGCCTGGAAAATCCCATGGACGGAGGAGCCTGGTGGGCTGCAGTCCATGGGGTCGCTAAGAGTCGGACACGACTGAGTGACTTCACTTTCACTTTTCACTGTCATGCATCGGGGAAGGAAATGGCAACCCACTCCAGTGTTCTTGCCTGGAGAATCCCAGGGACGGGGGAGCCTGGTGGGCTGCCGTCTATGGGGTCGCACAGAGTCAGACACGACTGAAGCGACTTAGCAGCAGCAGCGGCAGTGAGGCAGGAAGGCTGGAGGGGGCTGGAGCAAGGAGGAATTTCCCTATTCCAGTTGAAAACAAGTTTCAGAATTTTCCCCAGCTAAGTCCTTACCCCTGGAGAGTAAGCCATTGTTATGGAGAAGGTTCAGAACAGTATTTCCTCCTGCCTACTCCTCTGCTCCCGCAAGACCCATGAGGGGATCCTGCTTGTACCCTCGCTATGGGAACCTGGTTGAGTTCTTGGAGTGAAAGCCTGTGAAAGTGTGCCCCGCCCCCAACAAGACAACAACCCTTAGGGCTTTCTGGCTCATGCTAGTCCCACTCCACCACTAGCAGTTCATCCAGATACCAGTTGAGGGTTCCTGCTTGTTTACGGCTCCTGCAGCTTCTGCTCTAGCTTGGTGGGTCTTGGTTGATAGAGTTGTCTAGATGCACTTGTCTCTCCAGGTTTTTATGGTGGTGGTTTGTCCTCACTTCTCAGGTCAAGAAAGTCATTAATTTTAAGTCTGTCCAGCTTTTTCTTGTTGTATTGACAGGAGTGACATCTTCCAAGCTCTTTACGTGTTGTTAGAGCTGAAACCAGAAATTCTTATCTTTTTTGAGAAATTTTTATTTGGCTTTATAAAATTTGTCAGTGACAGAAATAGTAAATTGAAGCATATGTTCATTAGTAAATATGATAACATTTTGCTTCAGGGAAATATATCAAGTAGAATGTTTTAATAATTAAGCAAGCCAATTATTTGTTCAATGATACCATAAGTGAAAGATCCACAGTGGGGTAGGCAGAAATATGGCATGCCCCCGCCCCACCATTCCTGCCCAATCTTTCAGGTTTTTCTTGCCTGCAGATTCTGAGAAGCAGCTTAGGATCTTTCTGTCATGCATCACCCAGTTAATTATCTGATGCCACTGGCACAGTTTGGTGCCTGAAATGTGAAGCCCAGTATATCCTGGTACAGATTCTTGATTTAGAAGCTTATTTTGGTTAGAAACATTTGTTCAGAGTGAAAATTGCAGACAGTGACATCGTGGCCTTCTGTAGAACATTTGTGTATGCACGTGTATGTATGTGTTGGTTGCTCAGTCGTGTCCAACTCCTTGCGACCCCTTGGACTGTAGCTGCCAGGCTTCTCTGTCCATGGAATTCTCCAGGAAAGAGAATACTGGAGTGGGTTGCCATGCCTTTCTCTAGGGGATCTTCCCAACCCAGGGATTGAACCCGGGCCTCCCACATTGCAGGCAGATTCTTTACCATTTGAACTACCCATATAAGCAGTGTTAATTGAATTGGAATGAAGACTTATAAAAGAACAAAATTAAGTGGAGTTACTTTCTCTTTTCATTTATATATAGATACTGTCTGATTTTTAGGAGGCTCCATTGTAGGACACTAACATTCTTTGCAGTAGTTTATGTCTTCAAAAAAATAGCTAGTTAAATTGCTACCACTGAAGTCTTCAGTCCCAAACTGAGTTGAAGATGGTCAGAGAGTCCAATTTGACAAAATCGTAAAATACTCACTTTAGGAATTAACATTTCTAGAGTGTGGTTCAAGAATATCAACTTTGAAAATCCTGAACTCGCCTCTTACCATGGACACACCAAATCTATAGCTACATATGAAACAGTTCCCTCTGAAAAAGACCTGAAAAATAGCTAAACAGCCCCTTCATATAAGAAAAGGATTACATTGAGATTGGTAGGAAGGGCTACAGTCTCACCAAAAATTCTAGCCCCAGTACTCCCAACAAATCAGACAACCTCAAAGAAGTGGATAAATGTCTAGAAAAATACAACCTTCCAAGACAGAATCAGGAGGAAATAGAAAATCTGAGGAGGCCAGTTACTAGAATACTAATCAGTGATCAAATACCTTCCCCAAAAAACTAAAGTCGAGGACCAGATGGCTTCCCTGGTGAATTCTACCAAATACTCAAAGAAGATTTAATGCCAATCCTCAACCTCTTCCTAAAAAGTAAAGAGGAGGGAATGGTTCAGACTTGTTTTACAAGACCAGCTTTACCCTGATACCAAAATTAAACAAGGACACCACAAAAAAAGAAAATGACAGGCCAATATCCTCAGTGAACATAGATGCAGAAATCCTGGTAGCAAACCAAATTCAACAATACATTAAAAGGAGCATATACCCTGCTTAAGTGGGATGTATTGTAGTATGCATGGTTGGTTCAAATCACTCAATGCATTAACAAAATGAAAGATAAAACTGTGTGATCATCTCAATAGATGCAGAAAAAGCACTGGACAAAATTCAGCATCCATTTGTGGATGAATTCTCAACATTTCTGTAGAAACTCTCAACAAAGTGGATATAGAAGAAACACATCTCAACACAATAAAGGTCATGTATGACTAGCCTACAACCAATGTCATATTGAATGGTGACAGGAACAAATCAAGGAAGATGACCAACTATCACCACTTTTATTCAATTTAGTATTGAAAGCCCTAGCCAGAGCAGTTAGGCAAGAAAAAGAAATCAAAGGAATCCAAATTGGAAAGGAGGAAATAAAACTGTCACTATTTGCAGATGACATGATTTTATATATAGAAAACCTTAAGACTCTATAAAAAAAAAACTATTAGAACTAATAAATGAATTCAGTATAGTTGCTGTATACAAAGTAAATATACAAAAATACATTGCATTTGTATATACTAACAATGAACTATCAGAGAAATTAAGAAAACAATCCCATATACAAGTACATCAAAAAGAATAGCTATAACCAAAGAGGTAAAATACCTATACACTGAACACTATAACTATTTTTCCAGTGGTCATGTATGGATGTGAGAGTTGGACAATAAAGAAAGCTGAGCACCGAAGAATTGATGCTTTTGAACTGTGGTGTTGGAGAAGACTCTTGAGAGGCCCTTGGACTGCAAGGAGATCCAACCAGTCAATCCTAAAGTAAATCAGTCCTGAATATTCATTGGAAGAACTGATGCTGAAGCTGAAACTCCCAATAGTTTGGCCACCTGATGCGAAGAACTGACTTATTGGAAAATTCTCTGATGCTGGGAAAGATTGAAGTCAGGAGGAGAAGGGGATGACAGAGGATGAGATAGTTGGATGCCGTCACCAGTGCAATGGACATGAGTTTGAGTAGGCTCCTGGAGTTGGTGATGGACAGGGAAGACTGACGTGTTGCAGTCCATGGGGTTGCAAAGAGTTGGGACACGACTGAGCGACTGAACTGAACTGAAACACTATAAAACAGTGATGAAAGAAACGGAAGAAAATATAAATGGAAAGCTATTTCATGCTTTTGGATTGGAAGAATTTATATTGTTAAAACATCCATTCTGATCCCTACCAGGGTTCTTGGCCTTCCCAGTCAATAGAAATTGACTGGAAGCCAGACAGGAAATTCACAGGACACTTTATTGGGGCTTCTGTAGCTGCAGGAGGGAGTAAAAACAACAGGCTCCCTTGCTCCCTGCCAGAGGTGGGGCAAGTGTTTCCTTATGTGGGGTGAGGGTAAGGATGTGTCCAGGGGTTGGGCTGGGGAGGTGGCTTAGGTGTTTTGCCCACCCCGTTGGTGGTGCTGTGTGCAAGGGGCTTGCGCAGTACCCTCCTTTTGCTTTTGACACCCTATTTTTGCTCAGGGCTCTTCAGAAGTGGCTGGGTTTTTTTTGGTCTTTGTGTATCTTTTTGTCCATAATTTGCCCCAACTGCACATGTATCCAGTTGCTTTTAGTCCTTTAGAGTTTCTTTGTATTTCGTTGCTTGAAATGTTTGTCCAGGTATAAGCACTGGAACACTTTGGCAAAGGGCCCCAGGTCCCAGCCTATTTCAATACTACCCAAAGCAATTTACAGATTCAGTGCAACCCCTATCAGAATATCAATGACATTTTCACAGAAATAGAACAAAATGTTAAAATTTGTATGGAACTACTAAAGACTCTAGTTACACCTCATTCCATCAAAACTTCCTATTAGCGCACACTTGAGGCACTAGTCTGGAGAGGGAAATGGCAACCCACTCTGGTGTTCTTGCCTGGAGAATTCCATGGACAGAGGAGCCTGCTGGGCTACAGTCCATGGGGTCGCAAAGAGTCAGACACGACTGAGCTACTGGACAACAGCAACCACAAGACACTAATCAAAAGCCCAGGATATCACCTATTTCTGACCAATAAGCTACAGGTCGGACATTCAAACTTCAGGTGCCAGCTTCAAGTCCAGCTTCATACCTGTACCTTTGAATTACTTGCTGTAAATTGGAGGTGCCCACAGCCCCTCCACAGTTTGATTAATTGCTAGAGTGACTCACAGAACTCAGGAGAAGTCTCCTTACATTTACTGGTTTCTTATGAAAGGCTATAGTGAAGAATACAGATGGACATCCAGGTGGAAGAGATGCACAGTGCAGGGTATGTGGGAAAGGGGTGGAGCTTCTGTGCCTTCCCCGGGTACACCGCCCTCCCAGTCTCTCTGTATGTTCAGCAACCTGGAAGCTCTCCAAACCCTGTACTTTTAGGAAGGCTTCATCACGTCGGCATGATAGATCATTAACTCCATTTCAGCCCTTCTCCCTTCTCAAGAGCATGGGAGGTGGGACTGAAAATTCCAATCTTACAATATTAGCCTGGTCCTTCTGGTGACCAGTGCTCACCCAGGAGCCATCTAGCAGCTCATCCAGAATTGTCTCAATAGAGCAAAGGACACTCCTACCACCCAGGAAATTACAAGGGCTTTAGGAGCTCTGTGTCAGAAATAAGTCAAAGATCAATATTTGAAAAAGAGATGTTTCTAGTTTTTTTTTAATATAGGAAATCACAGGAACTCTGTGCCAGGAACTAGGGGCAGAGACCAAATATATATTTTCTATTATCTCACAGACTCTAGCCAAAGCGATCTGGAGAAAGAAGAACAAAGCTGGAGCCATTACATAATCCCTGGTTTTACACTATATTTCAAGGCTGTGGTAATCAAACAGTATGGTATTGGCATTAAAAACAGACATATCAGTGGAACAGAATAGAGAGCCTCGAAATAAATCCATGCATGTGTGTTTAATTAATTTATGACAAAGAGGCAAGAACAGGGCTTCCCTGGTGGCTCAGTGGTAAAGAATCCACCTGCCAGTGCAGGAGACAAGGGTTCACCCCCTGATCTGGGGAGATCCCACATGCTGTGGAGCAACTAAGCCCATGCGTTACAACTGTTAAGCCTGTGCTCTAGAGCCCGGGAGCCACAGCTGCTGAGCCCTGAGCCCATGTGCCTCAACTACTGAAGCCTGCATGCCCTAGAGACCATTTTCTGTAACAGAAGCCACCACACTGAGAAGCTCAGACACTCCAACTAGAGAGTATCCCCCACACACTGTAACATGAGAAAAGCCTGAACAGCAGATGAAGACCCTGCACAGCCAAAAATAAATAAGATCATTTTTTTAAAAAGAGGCAAGAATATTCAATGGGGAAAGGCAATCTCTTCAGATAAATGGGGTTGGAAAAACTAGACAGCCACGTTCAAAAGAATAAAATGAGACTATTATTTTATACCATACACAAAAGTTAATTCAAAATGGATCAGAGGCTTGAATCTAAGACCTGAAACTGTAAAAGAGAATGGCATCCTCCTAGAAGGAAAGACAGGCAGTGAACTTCTTGACATCAGTCTTGGTAATGTCAAGAATCTTTTGGATCTGACACCAAAAGCAAAAATTAACAAATTGGACTGCTTCAGACTAAAAAGTTTCTGCACAGCATCAGAAACCATCAACAAAATGAATGGGGAACTTACTGAATGGGAGAAGATATTTGCAAATCATGTATCTGGTAAGAGGTTAAGATCCAAAATATATAAAAATCTCATACGACTCAATAGCAAAAAATAAACAGTTTAAAAAATGGACAGAAGATATAAATTCCAAAGAACACATACAGATGCCAACAGACACATTAAAAGGTTCTCAACATTACTAATTATCAGAGAAACACAAATCAAAACCACAATGAGATATTACCTCACACTGGTCAGAATGACCATCATCAAAAACTCCACAAATAAAAATTGCTAGAGAGGGTGTGAAGAAAAGGGAACCTTCTTGCACTGTTGGTAGGAATGTATATTGGTGCAGCTACTATGGAAAACAGTATGGAGATTCTTCAAAAACTTTTTAGATAGAACTGTCATATGATCCAGCAGTTTCACTTCTGTACAGTTTTCCAAAGAAAACAGAAATTCTCATGCAGATATATGCCTTTCTGTGTCCATTGCAACATTATTTACAATAGCCAAGATATGGAAATGACCTGTGTCTGTCAGCAGATGACTGAATAAAGAACACACACGTGTGCACAAATGGAATACTCTTAGCCATAAACAAGAATGGAATCTTACCATTTGTGACAACATGGATGGCCCTTGATAGCATTATGCTAAGTGAAATAAGTCAGAGAGAGAGAAATACTGTATGGTTTTACTTGTATGTGGAATCTAACTAACAAACAAAAACCAAGCTCCCAGATGTAGAGAACTGTAGAGGCTGGTATTTGCCAAAGAGGCAGGTTGAAGGGGTCAAAAGGCAAGAAATTCCAGGTGTAAAAGCAGTCAGTCATGGGGATGTAATGTACAGGGTAGTGGCAATAGTTAATAATACTGTATTGCATAAGAGAGTAAATCTTACAAGTTCTCAGCATAAGGAAAACATTTCATTCCTTTGTATAGTGATGATGGTAACCGGACTTACTGTGGTGATCATTTTGCAGTGTATACAAACATCGAATCGTTTGTTGTACACCTGAAACTAATGTTATATATCAATTATACCTCAGTGAAAGAATTAGCATTTCTTTTTTTTAAATGGCCAAAACTGAGCTCTGTTTTATTTATTAATTTTATTTATTTATTTATGGATGTGCTGAGTCTTCATTGCTGTGCTGGCTTCTCTCTAGTTGTGGTGAGTGGGGGCTACTCTCTAGCTGCAATGTGAGAGCTTCTCATTTTGGTGGCTTCTCTTGAACACAGGCTCTAGAGTGGGTGGGCTTCAATAGTTGCAGCTCCTGGGCTTTAGAGCACAGGCTTAGTACTTGTGGTCCACGGCCTTAGCTGTTCTGAGGCATGTGGGATCTTCCCAACCCAGGGATTAAACTCAAGTGTCCCGCGTTGGCAGGTGAATTCTTTACCACCCAGCCACCAAAGAAGACCTATTTATTTATTCATTCATTCATTTATGATTGCCCCCCCCCCCCATGCCCCATAGCATGTGGGATCTTAGTTTCCTGAACAAGGATCAAACCAGTACCCCCTCTAGTGGAAGCACACAGATCTTATCCACTGTACCACCAAGGACGTCCCAGCAGCACAGTCTTCCTCACTGGACTACCAGTGTTCAGTCACTATGTCCGACTCGTTGCGATCCCGTGGACTGCAGCACGCCAGGCTCCTCTGTCCTCCACTGCCTCCTGGAGCTTGCTCAAACTCATGACCATTGAATTGGTGATGCCATCCAACCATCTCATCCTCTGTCATCCCTTCTCCTCCTGCCCTCAGTCTTTCCCGGCATCAGGGTCTTTTCCATTGAGTTGGCTCTTTGCGTCAGGTGGCCAAAGTATTGAAGCTTTAGCTTCAGCATCAGTCCTTCCAATGAATATTTAGAGTTGATTTCCTTTAGGATTGACTGGTTTGATCTCCTTGAAGTCCAAGGGACTCTCAAAAGTCTTCTCCAGCATCACAGTTCAAAAGCATCAATTCTTTGGTGCTCAGCCTTCTTATGGTCCAATTTGCACATCTGTACATGACTACTAGAAAAACCATAACTCTGACTAGACAGACCCTTGTCAGCAAAGTGATGTCTCTGCTTTTTAATACACTGCCTAGGTTTGTCATAGCTTTTCTTCCAGGGATCAAGCATCTTTTAATTTCATGACTGTAGTCACCACCCACAGTGATTTTGGAGCCCAAGAAAAATCTGTCACCGCCTCCACTTTCTACCCTTCTATTTGCTGAGAATTGATAGTGCATGCCATGATCTTAGTTTTTTTAATATTGAGTTTTAAACCAGCTTTTTCACTCTCCTCTTTCACTCCTATTGACTCTTTAGTTCCTCTTCACTTTCTGCCTTTAGAGTGGTATCATCTGGATATCTGAGGTTATTGATATTTCTCCCAGGTAGCCTGATTCCAGCTTATGATTCATCCAGCCTGGCATTTCGCATGGTGTACTCTGCATAGAAGTTAAATAAACAGAGTGACAGTATACACCCTGTTATACTCCTTTCCCAATTTTGGACCACTAGGGAAGTCCCCAAGAATTAGCATTTCTATCTGTTGACTACTCAGCACACACTGGGTGTGAGGGTGCTCTGTTGCTTGAGGAGAGCAAGACTTCCACGGAGCTCTGACGTGCACACCAGCCTGCGGGAGGTATCTGCATGTAGGTCTGCCCAGTCCCCAAGCATGTGCTCTGCTGTGGCCGCTGGGCGTTCACAGAGCACCACCAGGAGGGTCCCATGGGGAGAAGAAGTGTCTTGTAGAAAGGAATATCTAGAATTTTGCTCTCAGCTGTGACACATAGTCACTGAAGGTCAGTTTCTGGCCCTTGAAGTGACTTTAAAAACTCTTGCAGATTGTTTCAGCTCTAAAGTCTTTGCATACCTGATATGGCAACAGGCATCACTGTCCACCAGGGGATCCTTACATGAAAGCTGTAGCTTCTGTTTACTCCCGTACATATCTAATTGAGCTTCATAATGACCAGAGTGTGGTAGGAGTAAAGTAAAGTGATGCTTTGGGGAAGAAGGAAGAGGCGTGAACCTTCCAGAGACCCTGGCCGAGAGTATATAGAAGCTTCATCCCCTGGAGGGGGCATGTTGCGGAGGTTAAGTTCACACAGGGTCTTGTCAGATTCAGACCAGTTCAAAGCAGGCAGGTGGATCTGATGAGAAGGGAGAGGGCTTTTGCCCAACAGAGTTAAAGAAATGCCATCTTCACTTGTATGTAATGAAGATGTATCTTCACTTTACATTGGGACTCAAGGAAGTGTGATTAAATATGACTAGTTATTAATTCATTTTAGTTCTCCACTGAACAATTGCTCCCAAGGCCACAGCATATGTGTTGCGGGGTGGGGGGGAACTAGGAAAGACAACAAAAGAGTTAGAGGAAAGAAGAAAAAGTCTGAATGAAGACCCATCTCAGGGGTCACAGGCTCATGTCACGTATGTGCTGTAGCTGTGAACACATCCTGCCACCCCTTCAGTGAAGGGGAAGAACTGTTTTCCCCTCTTGTACCTGTGGCTTGAAATCCCACCTGCCATCGGGCCTTGGAGACGTCCCCCCCCCACCCACCGTTTCGAGATTCTTCTAGCGTCCACTGTACCTGTATGTATGTGGGCATAAGCAGTGTTTGGGGAGCCCAGGAAGGAAGGGATGGCCCGATTGGCTCCAGTTTCCTGCCAGACTTGGCACCGCCTGATCTCCTGAGCCTGCCCTCCTTGCCTGGGGGTCCAGGTGAGCAGTCGGGGCTGCTGGGTCAGCTCTCGCCAACCAGCCAGGCATCAGGCAGGTGACTCCAGGAGGCTGATTCTACTCCTTTGCGCTGTGGCAGAGCCACCAGCCTGTGGTCGAGTGCACCGAGGCTGGCCCCCGTGTCTCATGTCGGTGTGTCTCTCCAGTGTGACTCAATTTCTCACTTGATGGTCCACGTAATGTAGATGAAGTAAGTACATAGTGAAATGAAATCACAGTCTCAGGGCATCGCTTTGCCTCACAGGCCTTGGTTAGCATTTGCTGGCACACAGTTATTAACTGTTGCTTGAATATTTTTACTTGTCAAGTGATGGAAATAATTGTTGAAAAAACAAAGCAAACTCCAAATAAAACATAACCCTCCTGCACATTCCACTTCCTTTCAGAATCACCAAATCTGGCCTAGAACCGGCTTTGTGCATGAAGTGTACCTCTGATTGGGAAGAGAACAAGCTTTACAAGCTCTATATGGGAAACGCACAGACTTTAGAGCTGAGAGAAACTCAGCCTATAAATTAATCACTTCAAGGGCAATGAGCTTTCACGCTGGGTAGGTGTGTTCTTTGGTGACACAGGGATTGCCAAAGCCTGGAAAGCCAGCTTCTTCACCCCAGCAACGAATGACAGTCTCAGCAGTCTGTGTCCTTCACCCACGAGGAGCTTCTTCTGTTCACAGGTCCCTACAATGGAGATTATTTTTAAAGGGAAAAGCTGATAAGGTATTCAGCTCAATTTATTTGTAACTCTTAAAATTATTTCCTTTTATTCTTTTAGCTTAATTGGCATGTTTTTTTCAAACCACTGTTTTGTTAACATGTGATTGATCAGGAGATTTTTGTGGAAACTAATGCCTGTGGTGTTCATACATCTCTGGTCAATAATGTGTTAAGGGATGAGGCAGAGGAAGAGGAGATAAACTTCTCGTGTTTTTATAGTAATCAGCTGCTTTTATCTCTCTTTGTTTTAATTGGTTCTCCTAACATTTTCCTATTGCTTTTTACCCTGTCCACCTCCCTGAGATCCAGCTTTCCATTAGCCTTTTACACCCTGCTTCCTCGCTTGACTGGTCGTGTGGGCGAGCAGAGGCCCGGGCCGTCTGGGATGGCGGCAGCTCCCAGTCCTGCCCTGTGCGCGCATCTCTGTGCACCTGGCAGAGACTCTGGTCGGGAGAGCAGTGTGCTGGTGTCCTGGGCACCGTGCCTCTCAGCTTCTGGCAGCCACTCACCAGGGGTTAGGGCCTGAAGACCCTGAAAGAAATCATCATCATTTTTTGGCTGTTTTTTTTGGGGGTGGGGTGGGGGGGTGCGTATAGTTGATATAGCTTCAGTGTACAGCAAATTAAATCAGTTACACGTAAACATACATCCACTCTTTTTCAGATTCTTTTCCCATATAGGCCATTACAAAGTACTGAGTAGACTTCCTGTGCTATGCAGTAGGTCCTTATTATTCAGCAGTTTTTTACATATTAGTAGCATGTATATGTCAATCCTAATCTTCCAGTGTATCCCTCCCCACCTCTTACCCCCTGGTAGCCATAAATTTATTTGCTACCTCTGTAACTCTATTTCTGTTTTGTATGTAAGTTTATTTGTAACTTTTTTTTTTTTTATTCCATGTATAAGCAGTACCCTGTGTTGTCTTTCTCTGACCTACTTCACTAAGTATGACCGTCTCTAGGGCCATCCATGTTGCTGCAAACGGCATTGTTTCATTCTTTTTTGTGGCTGAATAATACTCCATTAAATGTGTGTACTACATCTTCTTTGTCCGTTCATATGTCAGTGGACACTTAGCTTGTTTATGTGTCTTGACTATTGTGGATAGCTCCTGCACCATTCCTGTTCTCTCTACCCAGAAGCAGTCACTGCTAACAGTTTCTGGTTTGGGTTCCCCCAGTATTCATCATTACAACTTTCAGTAATATACTTCCTTTTCTGATCTATCAACTTAGACAATATTGGTTGCTATAAAAGAATTCTTTATCCCACTTATCTCCCACTTTATCCTCTCAATTTTTATTATAGTATTATTTTATAAATTATTATAGAGATTGTGTTACACCTTTAAAAATTTCATTAAAAGATATGTTTCTTAATATGTTAACTTTAGGCAATACTGCATACTCTCCTTGAATATGAGGCTATTAACTTAGATAATCTTTCTTTGGCTTCCACTGCCCTCTTTTCTCCCAATTTTTGCTGGCTCCTTTATTATTTTTATACTCTAGATTATAATTATAATTGGCTATGATTTGTCTCCCAGTTGATTATAAAAACAGAATGAAAATTTATAATGTTATGGATGTTATATACTGTTTAACCAATCATGTTATTGAACCTGAAGAGAAGGAAATATAACCCTAGGATTAATAATTTGCTTCTAAAAAAAGAATCTCTAAGCATTCAACTCCGAAGAGTCATCGCCTGTTTTCTTTTAGTCTCTTGTAAGTCATGGTCAGATGCTGCTGTTTCTTGTTTTCCATGCTGTCCTCTTTGATTCCACTTTCGTTTTCCTAGAGTAACTCCTTGAATAATTTTTGTTTTTCACGCAGCACTTGTGGACAGTGAACTTCGAGTTCTTAAGTGCTCCCCAGCTGTCTGCTTTTGTCCTCAAAGGTTAACTCTGCTTGTTCATCTTGCTCTTTGCATTGGTGGTCCTCAGCCTTGTAGACCTCTGGTGGCTGGGATGGTGAGACAGGGGCTGCTGTGGCTTCCCTCTGCCAGCGTGGGTGTGCAGGTATGTCCCCCAGAAGGGCTCTCCTGGTAGGGGATTCTACATGAGGAGAGTCCCGGAAGGCTCAGGAGCGGGGAACAGACTGGCCACCCGAGGATTTGACTGGCCTCACTCTGAAGAACTTGAGTGTCTGCTATCCTGCACTGCTCCTTGTTTGGCTTTGTTTAGCAGGGGAGGGGGAACCATTGGGATTTTTGGCCTTTGAGTCTTTTAACTGTGCATAAAGCACCTAACATACAATTTGGCATCTTAACCATTTTTAAGTGTACAGTACAGTGATGTTAACAGTATGCATGTTTTGTAAAATAGATCTCTGTAGAGCTTTTTTAGCTTGCTAAACTGAAACTCTCTGCCTTCTTTTTAAATGAGTAATAATCCCCCATATATATGCACCACATTTTCTTTATCCGTTCATCCACCCATGGATGTTTAGGTTGTTTCTGTCTCTTGGCTATTGCAGTGATTAGTGCTGCATTGAATGTGGATATGCAAATATTTCTTCAACACCCTGTTTTCGTTTCTTCTGGAATATGTACCTGGAAGTGGGATTCCTGGATCATATTGTATTTCTGTTTTTAACTTCCATACTGTGTTCTGTAGCAGCTGCCTAATTGCTTTGGCGAGGCTTTCCAGTAATACTTTGAACAGGAGTGGGAGAGGTCATCCTTGCCTTGTTCATGATCTTTGAGGAAATGCTTTCAGCTTTTCACCATTGAGTGATGTTAGCTATAGGATTTTCATATCTGGCCGTTACTATGTTTAAGTACTTGCCTTATTTTCTTTTTATTGATTGAATACAGTCAATATGATATATGATAAATATATCATGAAAAAGAGTTGAATTTTGTCAAATGCTTTTTTCTTTCAGTTGAAATGATCGTTTCCCCCTTCATTCTGTTGATGTGTTATATTACATTGATTTCCTTTCATATGTTGTACTATCCTTGTATTCCAGAAATAAAAACTACTTCGCTAAAAATAAAGGCCTATAATCCTTTCAGTGTGCTGCTAAATTCACTTTGCTAGCATTTTGTTGAGGATTTTGGCATCAATATTTATCAGGAATATTAGTCTACAGTTTTCTTGCAGTATGATTGTCTGGTTTGGGTATTAAAGTAATGCTGACTTCAGAGAATGAATTTGAAAGTGTTCATTTATCTTGAGGTTTTGGGGGGACAATTTGAGAAGGATTGGTGTTGATTTCTCTTTATATATTTGGTAGAATTCTTAAGTAAAGCCATCTGGTTCTGGGCTTTTCTTTGCTGGGAAGTTTTTTTAATCACTGATTAAGTCTTTTTACTAGTTCTATATTTGTTCAGGCTTTTTAAATTTCTTCGTGATTCAGTCTTTGTTGGTTTTATGTTTTAAGGAGTTGATCCATTTTTTTCCCCCTAGACTCTTTGGCATCTAATTATTCATAGTAGTTTCTTATAATTCTTTTTATTTCTGGCATCAGTTATAGCGTCTCCTCTTTCATTTCTTATTTTTGTTATTTGAGCTTTTCTTCTTTGTTAGTCAAACTAAAAGTTTGTTGATTTGTTGGTCTTTTCAAAAAACCAACTCTTAGTTTCATTGATTTTTTTTTTCTATTGCCTTCTATTTTCTAATTCATTTGTTTCTGCTCTAATCTTTATTACTTCCTTCCTTCTGATAACTTTGGATTTAGTTTGATCTTCTTTTTCTAGTTCCTTGAGCCATAAAGTGGGTTGTTGCTTTGAGATATCTCCCCTTTTAATGAAGGCATTTAAGACTATAAATTTCCCTATTAGTTCTGCTTTTGCAGAATCCCATAAGTGTTGGTATATTGTATTTTCATTTATCTCAAAATTTTTTCTAATTTCTCTTGTGATTTCTTCTTTGGCCCATTGTTGGTTGTTGAAGAGTGTGCTATTTAATTTTCACTTAACATTTGTTCACTTTTCAGCTTTCCTTTTGCTGTTGATTTCTAGACTCATTCCACTGTTATCTAAAAAGATAATTGATAGAATTTCATTTTTCTTAAATTTGTTAAGATATGTTTTGTGGCCCAACAGGCAATCTATCCTGGAGAACATTCCACGCGTGCTTTAGAAGAATGTGTGTTCTGCTCTTGCTGAGCAGAGTGTTCCGCCCACGTGAGGTCCAGTTGGTCTACAGTGTTGTTCAGGTCCTCCTATTTTCCTATTGCTCTAATGTCTTGTTACTCTAACCCTTATTGAGAGCAGAGTATTTAAATCGCCTACTATTATTATGTTACTGCCTACTTCTTCTTTCAGTTTTGTCAATTTTTGCATCATATATGTGGGTACTATGATGTGAACAATATATAATTATTGTTTCTGGTGAATTGACCCTTTATATTTGTATAACGCCCTTCTTTGTCTATCTCGGCCTTTAAAATCTATTTTGTAAGTATGGCTACCTATTTTTTGTTTGTTTGTTCATTTTGCTTGTTACCATTAGCATGGAGTATCTTTCTCTGTCCTTTCACTTTCATCATATGTGTTCTTATATCTAAAGTGAGACACCTAGAGCTAGCTTCTGCTAAGTCACTTCAGTCATGTCCGACTCTGTGCGACCCCACAGACAGCAGCCCACTAGGCTCCCCCGTCCCTGGGATTCTCTAGGCAAGAACACTGGAGTGGGTTGCCATTTCCTTCTCCAATGCATGAAAGTGAAAAGTGGAAGTGAAGTCGCTCAGTCGTGTCTGACCCTCAGCGATCCCATGGACTGCAGCCTACCAGGCTTCTCTGTCCATGGGATTTTCCAGGCAAGAGTACTGGAGTGGAGTGCCATTAACTTCTCCCGAGCTAGCTTCTAGTTGGATCTTTTTTATCCCACTCAGCTTCTCTATGTCTTTTGATCGGGGAATGTCTGCTTACCTTTAAAGTAATTACTTGTGGTAACAAAATTATTATTGCAATCTTATTCATTGTTTTCTGTATAGTTACAGTTATTTTGTCCTTTTCCTCTCTTGATATACTCCTTTGTGTTTTGCTGATTTTTTTGGTAGCGTCTTGGTTTGATTTCTTTGTCATTTTTCTTTTATCTATTTTCTATAGGTATTTCTTTGTGGTTAACATGGAGAATACATAAAAAATCTTAGTCTATTCTAAAAATGATAAGACAAAAAAACAAGTCATGTACAAAATCTCTACTCTTTTATGTTTCCCCTCATTACACTCTTTAAAATCTATTTTGTAAGTATGGCTACCTATTTTTTGTTTGTTTGTTCATTTTGCTTGTTACCATTAGCATGGAGTATCTTTCTCTGTCCTTTCACTTTCATCATATGTGTTCTTATATCTAAAGTGAGACACCTAGAGCTAGCTTCTGCTAAGTCACTTCAGTCATGTCCGACTCTGTGCGACCCCACAGACAGCAGCCCACTAGGCTCCCCCGTCCCTGGGATTCTCTAGGCAAGAACACTGGAGTGGGTTGCCATTTCCTTCTCCAATGCATGAAAGTGAAAAGTGGAAGTGAAGTCGCTCAGTCGTGTCTGACCCTCAGCGATCCCATGGACTGCAGCCTACCAGGCTTCTCTGTCCATGGGATTTTCCAGGCAAGAGTACTGGAGTGGAGTGCCATTAACTTCTCCCGAGCTAGCTTCTAGTTGGATCTTTTTTATCCCACTCAGCTTCTCTATGTCTTTTGATCGGGGAATGTCTGCTTACCTTTAAAGTAATTACTTGTGGTAACAAAATTATTATTGCAATCTTATTCATTGTTTTCTGTATAGTTACAGTTATTTTGTCCTTTTCCTCTCTTGATATACTCCTTTGTGTTTTGCTGATTTTTTTGGTAGCGTCTTGGTTTGATTTCTTTGTCATTTTTCTTTTATCTATTTTCTATAGGTATTTCTTTGTGGTTAACATGGAGAATACATAAAAAATCTTAGTCTATTCTAAAAATGATAAGAAAAAAAAACAAGTCATGTACAAAATCTCTACTCTTTTATGTTTCCCCTCATTACACAATTTTATAGTTAGAGTTATTTTAATGAATTTATCCTTTAAATTCTATGCCAGAGTCAAAAGTGAGACACTACTACTGTATACTGTTTTTGTCAATGTTTTACCTTCACCAGAAAATTTTATATTTTTATATACTATTGTGTTGCTGTATAGCATTCTTTCATTTTAACTTGATGGACTCTCTTTAGCATTGCCTGTAAGGAAGATGTTGGTGATGAATTCCCTTAGCTTTTGTTTAGCTGGAAAGGTCTTATTTCTCTATCATTTTTGAAAGATAGTTTTGCAGGATATAGTATTCTTGGTTGGCAGGTTTTTACTTTCAGCCCTTTAAATATGTCATTTTACACCCTTTTGGCCTGTATTTTTTTTCTGCTAAGAACTCCTCTGATAATCTTATGGGATCTTTCTTGAACATGACACATGTCTTGCTACTTTCAAGATTCTCTCTTTGTCCTTTGACAGTTTTATTACAGTGTATCTCAGTATCAAATTCTTTGGGTTCATCCTAGTTGAAGTCTTTTAAATTTCTTGAGTTTGTATGTCCATTTTATTCCTCAAATTTGGAAAGTTTTTGACCATTATTTCTTCAAATAAGCTCTCTGCCTCTTTCTCGCTCTTCTCTTCCTGAGATTCCCACGATGCATATACTGTTCTGCTTGCTGATGTACACTGTTGTTCAGTCTCTCAGTCGTGTCCAACTCTTTGCAACCCCATGGACTGCACCATGCCAGACTTCCCCATCCTTCACCATCTCCCAGAACTTGCTCAAACTCATGTCCATTGAGTCAGTGATGCCATTCAACTACCTCATCCTCTGTTGTCCCCTTCTTCTTCTGCCTTCAGTCTTTCCCAGCATCAGGGTCTTTTCCAGTGAGTTGGCTCTTCGCATCAGGTGGACAAAATATTGGAGCTTCAGCATCAGTCTTTCTAATGAATATTCAGAATTGATTTCCTTTAGGATTGACTGGTTTGATCTCCTTGCTGTCCAAGGGACTCTCAAGAGTCTTCTCCAGCACCACAGTTTGAAAGCGTATTTTTGGCATTCAGCCTTCTTTATGGTCCAACTCCACATCCGTACATGACTACTGGAAAAACCTAGCTTTGACTAGATGGCCTTTTGTTGACGAAGTAATGTCTCTGCTTTTTAATATGCTGTCTATGTTTGTCATAACTTCTCTTCCAAGGAACAAGCGTCTTTTTTTTTTTTTTTAAATTTTTACTTTATTTTATTTTACAATACCGTATTGGTTTTGCCATACATTGACATGAATCCACTACGGGTGCACATGAGCTCCCAATCCCGAATCCACCTCCCACATCCCACCCCATATCCACTCTCTGGATCATCCCCGTGCACCAGCCCCAAGCATCCTGTATCAAACATAGGCTGGTTCTTCGTTCTTACGTGATAGTGTACATGTTTCAATGCCATTCTCCCAAATCATCCCACCCTCTGAATTGCTTTGTTATCTCCCACAGAGTCCAAAAGTCTGTTCTATACATCTGTGTCTCTTTTGCTGTCTTGCATACAGAGTCATCATTGCCATCTTTCTAAATTCCATATATATGTGTCAGTATACTGTATTGGTGTTTTTCTTTCTTACTTCACTCTGTATAATAGGTTCCAGTTTCATCCATCTCATTAGAACTGATTCAAATGAATTCTTTTTAATGACTGAGTAATACTCCATTGTGTATATGTACCACAGCTTTCTTATCCATTCATCGGCTGATGGACATCTAGGTTGTTTCCATGTCCTGGCTATTATAAACAGTGCTGCAGTGAACATTGGGGTACATGTGTCTCTTTCAATTCTGGTTTCCTTGGTGTGTATGCCCAGCAGTGGGATTGCTGGGTCATAAGGCAGTTCTATTTGCAGTTTTTTAAGGAATCTCCACAATGTTCTCCATAGTGGCTGTACTAGCTTGCATTCCCACCAACAGTGTAAGAGGGTTCCCTTTTCTCTACACCCTCTCCAGCATTTATTGCTGGAACAAGCGTCTTTTAATTTTGTGACTGCAGTCACCATCTGCAGTGGTTTTGGAGCCCAAGAAAATAAAATCTTTCCCTGTTTCCATTGTTTCCTCATCTATTGCCCATGCAGTGATGGGACCAGATGCCATGATCTTAGTTTTTTGAATGTTGAGTTTTAAGCCAGTTTTTTCACTCTCCTCTTTTACTTTCATCAAGAGGTTCTTTAGTTCCTCTGCTTTCACCCTTCACTGCCATAAGGGTGCTGTCATCTGCATATCTGAGGTTATCAATACTTCTCCTTGCAGTCTTGATACCAGCTTGTGCTTCATCCAGCCTGGAATTTCACGTGATGTACTCTGCATGTAAGTTAAATAAGTAAGGTGACAATATACAGCATTGACATAACTCCTTTCCCAATTTTGAACCAGTCTTTTGTTCCATCTCCGGTTCTAACTGTTGCTTCTTGACCTGCATACAGATTTCTCAGGAGGCAGGTAAGGTGGTCTCTTATTCCCATCTCTTTAAGTTGTTAAAAAAAATAATAATAATAATTGTTCAATTTGTTGTAATCCACACAGTCAAAGGCTTTAGTGTAGTCAGTGAAGCAGAGGTAGATGTTTTTCTGGAATTTTCATGCTTTTTCTATGATCCAACGAATGTTGGAAATTTGATCTCTGGTTCCTCTGCCTCTTCAAAATCCAGCTTGTACATCTGGAAGTTCTTGGTTCACACTGTTGAAGCCTGGTGTGGAGAATATGAAACCTGGCTGATGTACATTAGGTATCATTTTTTGGTACATACTTATTTGCTTTATTTTTGGCTGTGTCAGATCCTAGTTGAGGCACACGGGATCTTCATTGCAGCATACAGGCTTCACTGCAGCACACACGCTTCTTTCTGGTTGTGTTATGTGGGCTCATCAGTTGTGGTGTGTGGGCTTATGCACCATGGCATAAGGGATCTTAGTTTCCCAACCGGAGAAAGAACTTGCATCCCCTGCATTGGAAGGTGAATTCTCAATCACTGGACCACCTGGGAAGTCCCTCCACTGAGTATCTTAAGCTTTCTTCATCTTTCTTCTTTCTTTTTGCTCTTCTGACTCAATAATTTCAGATAACCTGTCTTAGGGTTCATGGTTATTTTCTTCTCCTTGAGCAAGTTTGATGTTGAACCCATCTAATGAACTTCTCAATTTTGTTATTGCATTCTTCAGCTCCAGAATTGGTTTAGTTCTCTATTTTTTTTAATAGTTTCTATCTCTTTGTTGATATTTTCACTTTATTTATTCACCATTTTCCTGATTGTGATTAGTTTTTTATCTGTGTTCTCTTATAATTCATTAAGCTTCTTTAAGATGATTGTTTTGCATTCTTTGTCATATAATTTATAGATTTCTGTTTCTTTTGAGTCTTTTTTGAGATTTATTATTTTTCTTTATTGTGTCATATTTCCCTGTTTGTATTCTTGTTAAATTTTGCTGAGATTTGGGCACTTGAAAAAACAGCCACCTCTCCCAATATTTACAGACTAGCTTTGTACAGACAGAGACCTCCATTAGTCAGCCCAGGTAGAGATTCTGGGAATGTCTCAAACCTTTTCTGGAGATGGTGTCTTTGCTGGATTTGTTCATATAGTTTCCCAGTTAGAGAAGTCTGCTTTTTCTTTTGAAAAAAGGGTTTGTAATCTCTTGCAAAATCACTGCTGATGGTGACTGCAGCCATGAAATTAGAAGACGCTTACTCCTTGGAAGAAAAGTTATGTCCAACCTAGATAGCATTTTCAAAAGCAGAGACATTACTTTGCCGACTAAGGTCCGTCTAGTCAAGGCTATGGTTTTTCCTGTGGTCATGTATGGATGTGAGAGTTG